>JBBPCX010070245.1:0-34465 GCA_037974365.1 Hydrocynus forskahlii | reverse complement strand
CCAACACCACACACACACACCTCCAACACCACACACACACACACCTCCAACACCACACACACCTCCAACACCACACACACACACCTAAATGGTCCGTTCCCTGATGGAGCAGACTGGGATGATAAGCAATCGTATACACTATAAGGACAAAGGAATCAGGACACACTTGTTTTTCAGGGTTTGGGCTAAGCCAGTGAAGGACAATCTCAATGCATCAGCATACCAAGACATTCTGAACAACGGCAGGCTTCAAACTTTGTGGACACAGTTTGGAGAAGAACCTTTTCTATTCCAGCATGACTGTGCACCAGTGCATAAAGCAAGGTCCATAAAGAGAAAGTTGGATGAGTTCAGTGTAGAAGAACTTGACTGGCCCACACAGATCCCTGACATCAACCACATCCAACACCTTTAGAATGAAATGGAACGGAGATTGTGAGCCAGGCCTCCTCATCCAACATCAGTGCCTGACCTCATAAATGCTCTACAGAATGAACGTGCCCAAATTTCCACATAAACATTCCAAAAGCCTTCCAAGAAGAGTGGAAGCTGTTATAGCTGCAAAGGGGAACCAACTCCATATTACTCCATATTTAAGTCTATGTATGTGAATACAATGTCATTAAAGTAACTGTTGGTGTAATGGTCAGGCATCCCAAAACTTCTGTCCATGTAGTGTATAAAAAAAAGTATTAATTTCACAGAAAAAGCAGCTATTTAGCAAAAGTAATGGTGCTACTTATGCTAAATAAACTACAGAGTCTGTGTAATAAACCATGAAAGAGTATGGGGTGTGATTACGCTGTGTTTTTTTTTCAATATAACCACTTCCTTAGTAAGCTGAAACAGTACAGATCAACTCTGGAAGATGTAGCAGTCAAACTTTAAAAGTTCATGAAGAAAACTGTCCCTAAAAATGTAACGGTTTTCAGAAAAAATTTAACGATTCAGAAAAAATTTTACGATTTTCAGAAGAGTATTTGTCATTGTCTCCTTTAATCAAGTAATGGTGACAGGCCTAACCATATCACCCAATTCATATCTAACAATGATGCTGTTAATATTGTTTAACCACAGTTTCATGATGCAAAACTGATTATCTCTTCATTATCTCTATAGCCATTCACACCAAGTGTTCTCAGGCAGTCCACCATGTCAGGGCCCTGCTGTTACTAATGTCCACCTGTCATTCTGAAACCAGTTGCTTTCGTCTTTCAGTCTTTCACAACAACCCTCCAATGCAGAGCCACTGTACTTTCTACAGCTTTGGCCCAAATGCAGGGCTTTAGAGTACTAAAAGCCTAAAAAGAACTATTGACTCGAAAACAGAGATATTAATAGTTTAAAGTATGGTAGAGTTTAGTCATTTGTAAATTTGATATTCTTGTAGTTGTCCAGTAGTACTTTTCAAGTAAGGGTTTGGCAGGACACCACATCTCAGAGCTGAATAGTATACTGTAAGGATTGCACAGGGCTGACTAGTTGAATAATAAATCCTCTAGTTGGTTTTCTGGGTGACAGTAGACTAGTTAAGGACAGTTCCTGAAATATAGCATCAGTAAAACAGCAGCGAATAGAAAGGAGTATAAAACAGAAAACAGTTTTTGGCTAAACACAAAGTACTACTGTAGTGAATTTGGCATCACTCTCGTTCAGGCTGAATTGATGCAAAATTCACATTGACGGTGTGAAATCTGGGTTAATTTGCAAAGACGTATAACTAAAATTTTCAGCTTAATGTAAATAAGAACCAGTGCGGAATGTGTTTGATACGTGACCTTCTCTAGAGAAGTGAGAGCAATAAAAGGTTACATGAAGTATGAAAACCTGTATATGATGTATGGGTGATCTTATTGCCTACATCAACACAAATTTTTGTTTATATGTCACCTCGACTAGGTCAGACAAATAGGCTTCTGCTGTTCATCAATTAAACACTAACGTTTGAGCTAGCTAACCACTAACACTATCTGTGGGTTTCCCAGCCCACTATGTCTTTGCCCTGTTCACGCTGGTTGCACATGTATGGGCCAAACGAATGAAAACATACAATTATGTGAAAATGTGATTTAAAAAGGCATGAGCTAATATTTTAATGTGGTATTCAAACATTGTACATTTTTTAAAATACACAGCTCACTCTCCCCAGGCAAATTAGCCCAACCCGTCCATGATGATGTGTTAGCCCAGACCACTATTTGAAAGTGCTACAGTACAGGGCAGCCAATCACAACACAATGAGATCATTAAATCTAAAATAAACAGCCTGTTAAATTATAAGGTAAGGTTAAAGTGTGCTGCAAATGGTCAAGTAAATATGAACTATGACTGTTCTTGATACATAAAACCATGCAAACAGCATATCTCTACCCTAGGAAAAGGTCAACTGGAAAAACACTAGTCATTAAATTTCTTCTCTGTTATGATAACTAGTCAGTTGCACAAAGTAACGGGAACATTTTTATTTATTTATTTAAACCTTTATTTATCCAGGTAAACTGTTTGAGAACTAATTCTCATTTACAAACATGACCTGGCCAAGAGGCTGCACCAGTGCAGTGCATTCATGCTGCTCTAACCAAATGAAACTTATAGAAAAGCAAGCAGAGTTTGCAAACTTCTTTCAGTTCTGTCATTGGCCCTTTGTTAACTGACAGCAGTTAACAAAGCTGAAGTCAAAAGTAAATTCACCTATAAAGAAGTCTTTGATTAGGTTACATAATATTATATAAGCCCTACTGGTTTGAGAACAAATGGCTGAACACAATGGCATATACATCAAAGGATAACAGCTAAAATATCTTGAAAACTAACTTAGACACTGGTTAGAAAATCAAACTGGTTTGAGTATAGATTAAGCCAAATTCACAGCCACTCAGAAGGAGGCAAACACTAATGTGCCTATTGATATGAAACAGACTAATTCCAAGACATCAGGCAAACTTTCCTTACCCTTAGTAAATTTCACATTTTTACATTTTTTTCTTTGATACATGTCTGCAAAAATCCTTTCAAAGAATCGTAAATATTCTTACAGAAATGTTTACATCATGTCAAATATTTAGGGCTGGGTCTACTTACTAATTGATCGACAGTTACTGATAATGGCCAGGAAATGTAGCCCTTCTTTTCACGATACATACTTGTGAGTGTTCTGTGATCTGATCTTTTTTACTTCTTTTATTCTTTGCACTCACAGCAATGAGAAGCTAGTGTGAGGGGGGCCAACAGGATTTTTCCTTCTTCATCAGTTTATTAAAATGTAAAATGTTTTTGGATTTAACACTGAAATCTCAGAATAAAGAGTAACCTTTTTGATAACAATGAGAACATGGGAAGAAAATGCACTTTTTAGAAAATTATTAAACAAACAGCATGAGAGGTTTGGAGATCCATGGACGCATAGGAACTATAGCAGTTCGACCATGTGCAACCAAGAACTCTGAAAAAACTTGCTTGTAAAAACTTGCATACAGTATGAAATTACCATTGGCTTTGTTGTTTCCTCCAGTGCCAGTGGTAGCTCACTCATATATACAGAGTATGAATTTACAATGTAAAAATGTATTATAGTTCTGGTCCTACAAACATTACATTGTTAGTCTAGACTTGCAAAACTGTAGCATGCAACGCACCCTTTACCAAATATTTTCTAAAACAATAGCTACTGGCACATAGGTGTTTAACAAATATTTCGCTTAGATACTTAATGCTACTGAATAATGTAAGTGGGTCCACTGTAATGGATTCATAGCTTGAGACAGGATGTCTTTTTATCTCATATTCACATTAATACATTTTAGATCACCATGTACAAATTACCTCTATTAATATGTCTAAAGTTGCTAACTGCCCTGTTATATAATCACATAAAATCACAGCTGCCCCCTCACTGGAACCCATGCAGTTTTCATATCCCTGCCACTCATCGAATGATGCCATCTCCACCACCCCTCATCTGGACGTAAAGAACATTTTTGTGAGAATGCTACTCATAGACTGCAGTTCAGCCTTCAAAACCGTTATTCCCCATTATTTGATTGAGAAGCTGTGACTGCTGGGCCTGAACACCTCCCTCTGCAACTGGATCCTGGATTTCCTGACTAGGAGACCTTAGTCAGGATCAGGAGCAACATCTCCACATCAGGCTGATGACAGAATCTTCAGGGCTTTGATCAAGAGAAATGGCAAGGTGGTGTACAGAGAGGAGATGTACTGGCTAACAGACTGGTGCAGAGTCAACAACTTGTCTCTGAATGTGGGTAAAACAAAAGAGATGGTTGTTGGGATGGCACGATGTGATCACTCTCCACTGAACATCAACGGCTCCTCAGTGGAGATTGTCCGAAGCACCAATTGCGAGAACCTCACGTAGACCCTCAACACCTGCTCGACTGTCTCTACTTCCAGCTTAAACTGACCACAGCACCACCCCAAATCCTCACCATGTTCTAAAGAAGGACTGTACAGAGCATGCTCTGCAGCTGTATCATGGCTTTGTATGGGTATTGCTCCATTTCAGATTGCAAGACCCTAAAGAGAAAAGTGAGGACAGCTGAGAAAATGATCAGGGTCTCTTTCCCTTCTGTCACAGACATTATCACCACATGCTGTAAAGCCATCAGCATTGTGGATGACCCAACACACTCCATCCGTCTGACAGAAGGTTCTATAGCATATGGGCCACCACTTCCAGAACAGGAAACAGTTCCTTCACTCAGACCATCAGGCTCCTCAATCAGAACTGAAACATAAGCTGCACACCCACTTGGACTGAGCTTCTTTATTCTCCTACAGTTCATACACACCAAACTCTTCTGCCTTAAACAAACAACTTACACACCAACTGCCACTGTAAACCTGTGTTCTGTATTCATTATTTACTGCACATTCATTGTCCTACTGTTGCTATTTTTTTGCACAATTTTTATAATCATTTATTGTTGTCAACCTCTGTTCTGTATTTTTGCACACCTAATGACTCAGCTGCTAGAATTTTATTATACTGTACTCATTAAACTTAATGTTGTCTTGTCCTGTTGTTATTTTTTGTTCATTGTATTCTCTCTCGTTCTCGTCTTGCCCTCTGTATATTTTGTCATATCTGCACTTTTGTGGTCTTGTGGTGTTTTTCTTCTTATTTTGCACTACAGTCCTGGAGGAACATTATTTTGTTTCACTGTGTACTGTGTATATGGCTGAAATGACCATAAACCTACTTATTTTTTAAAGGGCAGATTTTCTACTTTTTTCTTGCATTTAATTTTTCTCCCTCAGGTTCTCTTATGGAATTTGTGTGGTTTCATCTATCAAAAACCAACCTTTATTTGTCCCTTAAAAATGACTGTTCCTTTAAGATTGATTTCTGTAAATGACCTCTACTCGGACTGGCTGCCACTAAATTACTGCTTATAATTCAGTGTGCTTGGACAGAACTAGACTACTGTAGGCTGTATAGACAATTCCATCGATTGTCATTAACATTAACATTACAATCCTGCCACCAAAACAGTTCCGACCTGGTCAGAAAAAAATCTCTGAAGGTGGGCTGTGGTACATGGCACCCAGGCATTACCTGCAGATCCTGCAAGTTGGAGAG
Source organism: Hydrocynus forskahlii (assembly GCA_037974365.1). Classification (NCBI taxonomy): domain Eukaryota; kingdom Metazoa; phylum Chordata; class Actinopteri; order Characiformes; family Alestidae; genus Hydrocynus; species Hydrocynus forskahlii. Next base: position 28,866 of record JBBPCX010070245.1, on the reverse strand, counting down.
GGAGGCCTCTATGAATCAGACTAGTTTGTCTTGCACATCTTAACGATGCATGGTCCGATTGAGATCTGGGGAATTTAGAAGCCAAACACTATGAACAATTTTTTGTGCTGTGACAGGACATCTTATCCTGCTGAAAGAGGCTGCCTTCATGGAATAGAGTTGCCATCAAGGGGTGTACTTTGTTTGCAAAAAATGTTTAGGTAGGTAATACATGTCAAAGTATCATCCACATAAAGCCAGGACCCAAGATTTCCCAGCAAAACATTGCCCAGAGCATCACACTGCCTCAGCCAGCTTCCCTTCATCCCACATGCATCCTGTGGCCAACCAAGAGACACATATGCACACAGGTATCCACATGACGTAAAAGAAAATGCTATTCACCTTCTTCAGTTCTGAAGCTCATCGTAGGCACTTTCAGTGGTGTACAGGGATCAGCCTTGGCACTGGTTTGCAACTTTGCAGCAACATATGCAACACTGTGTGATCTGAAACTTTTCTATCATAGTCAGCATTACATTTTCAGAAATCTGTGCCACCATAACTCTTCTGTGGCATTGGATCAGACAGGATAACCTTTCCTCCCCATGCACATCAATAAGCCATGGGTGCTTATGATCCTGTCACCGTTTCAGGGATTGTCCCTCCTTGGACCACTTGGTGTCTACAAACCCACACAAGACCTGATGTTTTGGAGATGCTCCTGTCTAGCCAATTTGGCCCTTGTTAAAGTCACTCAAATCTGTGTGTGTGCCCTTTTTTCCAGCTTATAGCACATTCAAGAACTTATTGCTCTCTTGTGCCTAATCTATTGGACCCTTGATAGGTGCCACTTTAACAACATAATCAACTTTATTTACTTCACCTGTCAGTAGTTTTAAGGTTGTGGCTGATCAGTGTGTAAGCAAATACTATGTTTGTCCTGAAAACATTGAAGTCAAAACAGGACATGTTTGCTGATTAGTTTCTATATGTGGACCATATAGACTGGGGAGTCAATGGTGTGTTTTGAAACTTTATAGCATATATATTCTATTTTAATTTTGATATACTACATTAATGTCACGATCTCTCTCTCTCTCTCCTGGCAGTAAATGCTGGTGCAAACACAGACTTCCATTTGAGATGCTTTTATTGAACATAAAGAAAACAGGCACGAGGGCCTAACTCAACACAAAACCAGGACTTCAGAAGTTTGAACATAAACTACGCAAATCTGAAAGTGGACCGACAACTCTGGTTGGTCCATAACCAACTTAAATACCCAAAACCCAAAACCCATGAACCAGTCCCAAAACAAACATCTCCTGAGCACACCGGCAGCTGAAACAAATAATGAAAAATAAATAACTAAAACCCGGTGTGCTCAGGACATACACAATACAAGAAACCCTGGTGGCCACTGTCCCCAGACCTGACAATTAACTTTTTTAACTTTTATGTTTAACATCTTGTTTTCAGTTACCAGAATTTGTAGCTTTTTAATTTCAGTATAATTTCAGAAATAAATCATAGATTTCAGGCGCTACCCAAAAATCTTGAGCCACCCCTCATTTCTTTGTATTTTGCTATGAATCACCTTGTTGGTGCAAAAAGAAATATTTATGCCAGTCAAAGTGTCTTATGCTTGGTATATAGGATAGATTAAAAAATGGGAACAAATGTTTTACTGTGACAGGCTGCAAAGTGCCCAAAAATAGGTGTACCCACCACTCAGCATTCAGCACCACCAATCATCTGGAATCATCTGCTCCTGTTTCACAAATAAAGAATATTCCTCTGAAACTAGTCAGGTACCAGAGGAAAGTCCCTCAGGAAGCCTGGAGAACTGTTCCTCAAGACAACACAAAAATGAAAATATGAAGAAATGAGAGGTGGCTCATGACTTTTGCTCAGTACTGTATAAGACCATATAACAGTGGTTGTTTTGTAGTTTTTCCACTCGATACTATAGAAAATATTTCCACCTTATCTAAATGCTGATGATTCCTGCGTTTTCTTTCAACAGTATTCAGTTTCTGTCCTGTGCCAATCAAATGTGTAAAAGTTCATGGCCCTAAACAAATGACCCTATGAGCAGTACCAGGAGTATGTGGTGTGTTACACACTTCCAGTTATGAAGTTACAAAGGCATCTAGATAGCTTTAGCGACATATGTGGCATCAAATTCCAGTACCTTACAATCCAAAAAAATAAAATAAAATAGAGACTCCCGCCTCTGTGGGCCAATCACTGTCATAATCACCAGCCCCACGAAGCTCACCATGTGTGCCTGGTTTTGAGTTTCATCTTATCTTCATGGCCAACTGTGCTGTAACAGGCGCTTTGAAGCCTTTGCCACATCCTTCCTCCTCAGAAGAGAGCTGCTCGCAATCCTCGATTTAAAAAGCATCCCAGCAAGGATGCTCCAATTGTGACCGTTAACCTGGAGCAGGGAGTGCGCTGTTTACTGCAGCGCTGGGTCTGTAGCATGGGTTGTTAATGAAAAATAACTTGAAATCGTTTCAAACTACAACAGAAGATTATGATAAATATCACAAATGTTTCTTATGTCTTTGCGTGAATGAATGAAACTTTCTTATTGATCACATTTTTATTTAATAAGGACATGATAAGTACACAAATAACAAAAACAAACAAAAATCAAGTCAACACTATTAATAGTCTAACTTTGTGATATGCAATGCAAGACTATAATGATTACCTGATAACTTGAATCGGATATAACACGCTAAAGCAATATTTTGCTATATGCCTACTAGACTCTTGCCATCAAGCACCAGCAGCCTCATTATTATAATTATTATCATGGATCTTGGACTATTATAATTTATGTGATATGTGAATCAGCTGAATTTCATTAGCTCTGGCCAGATATGGATGGAGGGCAAAAGAATAGTGGAAGAAAAATCAAAAATGGTTTGTGTTATCTCTTTGTGTTTGTGTTTGTGTTATCCCCAATAATGACAAAATATCGTCGTCAACGAACATTTGTCACATGACGAAAACGAGACCAGAGGCAATGTAAATGCTGGTCATGTGACGATAACTATAATGAAATATATAATGTAATATTGTTGACGAATAAGAACGAGACTAAATGTGGTTTACAAAAATAAAAACTATGCTAAAATACCTCTTCATTTTCACTGACTAAAAAGTGCGAGACGTTATTTCTTCCCGTTTAATTGCTTTTTTATTTATAATACTACTACTAATAAAAATACAACAATAATAATAATAAAACGCCTTATTATTATTATTTTGCAGTATGTCTGTTTTCATGTTTCCACACACAGCATTTTGATAAGCAGACTTTCCCATAGCCTTGCAAAAAAAGCTGATCCTAAATTGTTCTGATTCAGTTGTGCAGACTATATTTGTTCAGGAATAAAAAAATATAGTCAGATAAGTTCAGGCCAACACACTGAAGGTGAAGACTTTTACCAGTTTTACAATTTTATGGCAATAGACACACAAATTTTCATTTTATTTCTTTTTATTGATGTTATTTATTTATTTTATTTACATTTATGTGTGTGTACTTCTAAGTTCTAACATGTTTGGTTGGCAAAATAAATGATAAATAAATAAAATAAAATAGAGTGTCTTCCATGTCTGGATTGGATGTACAGTATTCTTGAGTCTATATGGTAACAATAATATAATAATAAGATAACTTTGTTTGAATTATGAAATAGGTTTGACTAAAAGAAAATTTAGATTTTGTCTATACTACTAGGTACTTATACTATATTGACTGGGTTAAATAGAACTGCATTACTAAAAAAAGAGACTAAAATTCAACTTTTTTTGACTAAAACTGGACTAAAATGTCATCAGTTTTCATTGACTAAAACTAGACAAAAATAGTCCTGCATAATTCAGACTAAAATAAGACAAAAATGCTCAGACTTTTCAGTCGACTGAAACTTGACTAGACTAAAAAGAGTATGGATGTGACTAACACTTAATAAAAACTGAAATGACAGCTTGATGCAAAGACTAGACTAACACTAAAATTAAGACAGGCCGCCAAAAACTACTTTTCATAAAAAAAATTTAAACTTCACAGACAGACTTTTGTGATGACCACTTTAGAAACAACACCAACAATTTAAAAGGCTTTATTGAAATTACGGCAAAAATTATTTGAAAATTATGACTGATTCTTATTAAAACTGATGCATTTCCAAAAACAGTAGTAATTCCTTTTTTTTACATGAACCATTCTGAAACCCCTCTTCATCCCTTAGAATTAAACAGGTAGCTTTGCCACAATAATTAGAAATGCCATATGTAAATTACATCTGCTCTGATTGGAGCCTTATTCAAAACACTCCTTATAACTGTAGTGTGGATGGACAGAGCTAAACTGCTATAGGAGTAAACTGAATAGGAGAATAAGGACTGATATGATGGTCACTCCCAGACCGCAACATTTTTCTAATATAATATATGTAAAATATCCTCATTCAAACTGAAATGCTATTTCAGATCTGGTCCTGTATGTTTACCGGTATGTGAGAACATTAAAATGTGGCCCCCAGGACTGGATCTATGCAACAGATGCATACCACTATATGTCAACATACCTGGTCTACTGTAAGAACAACAGGTAACATTACCTGAAGCTTATTGTTCCTGTTTAGGATTAAAGCGTAAACTAATATAAGCCGCATCTGCACTTCTAAAAGGCAAACTACAGCTTAACAAGAAATACAGAGACCAGGAAGGGTCATAAAAGTGATTTATATCGCAGCACCCTTACGCATACAAATGTACATACATACAGCCACGGAAAAAAATAAGAGACCACTTTTCCATTTTTTTTGTTCACAAATTGTACCATTTGCGGCTGTGTGTGTGTGTGTGTGTGTGTGTAAAATGCACAGGTTGCTATTCTTTTATGAACTATTGCAGTGTGAGCTGTGTAAAAAATAAGAAATACCTCCATTTGTGTTGTAAGTGCAGTGGTGCTTGTAGAGCAGCTTTTCTATGTGCTGTATTCCAGCAGCTTCACACCTGATTCAGTTTCTGATGGGAGTCACACAGACACCTACTATGCTCTTAACGTCACTATTTTAATTGTTATAAAATAAATAAATGACAGCTGGTGGCCTAGTGGTTAGGGCATTCGCCCTGCGATCAGGAAGTCATGGGTTTGAATCCCAAGACTGCTAAGCACCATTGAGGAACCCTTGAGCAAGGTACCATACCCACACACAGGCGATGTGTTCCTGGCTGCCCGCTGATTCACTTGGTGCATGGTTAAATACGGAGGAAGAATTTTGTGCTGTGGTGTGTTCGTGTATGACAGAATCGTCACTTCAAGAGTGTTGTGTAGTTTAACATTTCCAAGGTATAATTAATTATTTATATGTATTATTTGTATAACTTTCTCCAAACATTTTTTTGTTTTGAATTTTGTATCAAGTGTGGTCACTAGTGTATAATAGTGACATGCACATTTTACACAGACATACTCCCACAAATTACAAAAGCAATAACCAGACAAAAAATGATGCGGTCTCTTATTTTCTTTGTTATTATAAGTGAATTCAATAACAAGTAATACTGCCTCAATGTCATTTTACTGTCTTCTCAAAAAAAAAAATCTAAAATAATTGTTCAATCTCTCTTTCATTTTATGTAACCGCTTAATTCTTACTAGTGTCACGGGTACCCGGAGCCTATCCCGGGGTCTACAGACACAAGGCTCCTCCTAGGCGGGGAGTCAGCCCACCGCAAGGTGCACACACACACACACACACACACCACAATTTAGAATCCAACTCACCTGACGTGCATGTCTTTGGACTGTGGGAGAAACCAGAAACCCCGGAGGAAACCCACACCACCATGAGAATATGAAAACTCCACACACACAAGGTCCGGACCCGGATTCCAACCCCCAACCCTGGTGGTGTGAGGCAACAGCGCTACGCACTGCGCCACCATGGGCCAAATAATTTAAAGTGAATGTACATAATCAAATAGCTGCTAAATACTTTTAAAAAAAGAACCAGCTTTAAATATTCCCATAACTAGTGGAAGTAATGTAACAAGAAGAGCTTCAGTGCTTTTTAAATGAGTAACTAGCATTGAGTAATGAGCAAACTATGTGTCCGCAGAGAGTGGGTGTAGTTTGGTTTGTCAGAAAACAGGTGTGAAGGCAAATCTGACGTTTTTTTTACTGTTCTACTGCCACACATTGTACAAGTAGATGTTGTCAGTTAACAGTAACGTTGTCCGACTGGTATTTGTGGTCCACCATATGGACACTATTGGGATGCCTGACCATTACACCAACAGGGACTTAAATGAAATTACATTCAAATACATAGACTTTAATATGGAGTTGGTTCCCCCTTTGCAGCTATAATAACTTCCACACTTTCCACAAGATGCCGGAGTTTCTGTTGGAATTTGTGCCCATTCATTCTGTAGAGTGTTTTTTAGGTCAGGAACTGATGTTGGACTTGAAGGCTTGCGATCTTTATTTCATCCTAAAGGTGTTGGATAAGGTTGAGATCAGGTGTACACCAGTATTCAATAATTAAGAGGTGTGTCCCAATACTTTTTACAATTTAGTGTATGCAATTTACTTTATCCTTTGCTTCAAAAAAATGCTCTTTGAGCAAATGAACTTTACTTTTCTTTGAGCTTTCAGCCACAGTTGCTCCGTCTCTTCTTCCCAGAGGTGACCCTACAGGTGAACTGCTGCCCTTTTCAGGTTAAGTCACTAACTCACTCTTAATTGGACACCCCTTTGAAGATGTACATGAAAAATCTACAGTGGAAAAACTTGCTTTTTTATTTTTGACTAGCTGAATAATTGTCTCATACTCACACTAACATTCAAAGTGTTGTCATTGTGCATTCCTGTGCAGGGTAGGGGGTCCCTGTATTTTAAAAGTGTTTCCCAATGTTTTATTGGGGTAAGAGGCTGCAACTGTTCCAGTCCTGAATGGGTAGAAGCCTCTTCATTTATTGCTGTGGTCTTACAAAACGGTAATCTGCAGGGACTGCTGGTCTGCTGTGCAATTAATATTTATAAATCATGTTGTGTGGTCTGAATATAAAAACATTAAAAAAAAATACTGCTTTCAGCATCTCCATCTTCAATGCCTCCAGCTGGAGTATGTGATTTAAAAGTCGTGCAGCTGTAATATGGCAGTGCTAATGTGGGCCAACCAGCGTAACCTGGGTCGCCATTGCTGCTGAGACACAAAACACAACATAATTCATGAAGGGCTAGGTTTCAAGGCCACTGAAGTGCTCTTGGTTTGATGTTGAATTGCAAATTTGATAAGGCTCAGTGCCTTCCCAGCAACATGCTGAGGTGAAGAAAGAGTAAACCCCAGCCCAAATTCAATTTCAGCCAAACGTTTCAAGATTCAGACTCGCCATGTTGTTGAGAATTGCGGGCATGACTCAGGCACCAGCTAGTTTGAAAAGTGGTCAAAGTTAATGCTAGAAGACTTTCATTATGTACTACTTTAGGGTGATTATGGCCCTAATTCATGCAGTTTGTGATCTAGTGAAAAGATTCATCGAAATATTCATTTACCACTTGCAAAACAGGGAACACTCGACTCATAGGACTTCATAATGAATTTTTGTAATACTATGAATTCAGTTGATAAGTGCCAATTAAAAGATAATTATTAAGACTTTTGGAAGAAACTAGAAATTGGAATTGACATTGCACAAGATTCCATGAGATTACAATAGTAACAGTTCATCTCTAGGGTCATACGTATGGCTGTGGGGGGAAAAAAAGAACCAAACTACAGCTACTCCATGATAACATACAGTTAACACTGTGTAATCTGGATGACCCAACCTTACATTAAAGATACACTACCAGTGCTAGTCACTGGAATATTCTAGGCCAAACTGGTTCTGTTTATTAGAAGTATTTGGCAGCTACTTCGAGAAACGATTCAAACTCTCCAGTCCTTACCTGGAGCTGGAACAGAACAAAATTGCAGCCTTCAGGACCCATTCATACACATCATACAGGTGTGGATATTGATTGCTTTTCCCTGAACAGGGAAACAGTCCTATTAATAGAGCAGGCATGTTTTGTTCTACGCATGACAAAGCAGGTAAGTTTGGGGACAGAACCCCCCAGGCATGCAAACCTTGGTTTTCAGCTTCAACATTAGCCTGACATATGGTTGATTTGGGGAAAACTGATGGGTATTGACTTGGATTGAAACAATAAAAACAAGATGTGCAAACAACTGTCAGCCAGCTCACAATCAGAACTCACACGCATTAGACACTTGACTTTTTGTGAATCTGACAGCATGACTTTTCGTTAAAAAAGTCATGGGGATTTTTTTTACTACACTAAACCAACCATACAGCCATATAAATGAATCTCAGGAGAAAAATAAAATACAAGATACAAGGCTTTTAGCATGTAAAACGGTAGCAGCTGGTTATTGGCCCTGATTATATCTTCTTATATCACTTTTGTAATGTTCAACCCTTGAATAATTAAAATGTGAGTAAAATAGCATAAATGCTCTACAGTTAAAAAGAGGAGGACGAAAAATGCTGCATAAGATTTGTCAGAATGATACAATTAATTCATTAAGTTGGTATTTGGCGATGCATCAGTTTTAATAAGAATCAGTCATAATATTCAAATAATTTTTGCCGTAATTTCAATAAAGCCTATTTAAATTGTTGGTGTTGTTTCTAAAGTGGTCATCACAAAGGTCTGTTGGTTTGTTAAGTTGGTATTTGCTTTTTTCAAGCCACAAAATTCGTAGTTTTTAAAAATTATAGTAATTATTATGAATAATGGAAAAAAATTGATATTTTAGCAGTTATGTCATTTTTTAGCTGAACTGCCACTGAAGCTAAAAGAGCTGAGATGCTCGAGGAAAATGCTCAGTGCACTTACAACAAGGGGTTGCTACTAAAACCACGAACCCACAGCCTAACACCTGTTTCTCACTATGTTGTTTCAATCTTGGTCCTACTGTTCAGATGGGCCTGAAACTCTAAAAGCTATTCAGTCCACCACTATTCAATCCTCTCTAAATAAATGATCCCTCTAATTCACTGTAGCCTTAGAGTCTACATGACTAAAGCTGTAATTGAATGAGGGAGTACATTCATGATATGTATACGAAAAGATGGTGCGTGAACTGATGGGCTTCAGCTGACTATTGATAAACTGTTGCCATCTACTGGATTAACTTTGATAAAATGCTGTAATGACAATCTGGTAAATTAGGGTAACTAATTATAATTACGGTTAATAATAAAAACATAAATTTTTTATGAGATTTTGAGGTTGCGTATTTAAGCAATCGTGTGGAAATACCAACAAATATTAGCCTAGTGGTTAAAACGCTTGCCAGTGAACCCGATGACCACAAAGTTGCAGGTTCAAACCCCCAATTTCTACCAATGTGTCCCTGAGCAAGACACTCAACCCTCAGCTGCTCCAGGGGGACTGTCCCTATAATTAATGACTATGAGTCGCTCTGGATAAGAGCGTCAGCCAAATGGCACTTTACCTTTAAAGTCAGAAAAATGATTTTACAGATCAGTCCCATCTGCGGTGTGCCAAAACACACGATTTATTTTCTGCACATTCATCACCAACATCCCAGATAATGGAAATGAAAAAAGCATTGAATTGCAGCCCTGTTAGTGCCACACTGCAAAGGCCAGCGCTACAGTCTTGATTAACATACAATATATTGTTTGTGCTAAATGGTAACACTGCTAGCACTGCGAGGCACATCTCAGCATTATCTTTTGAGCCTCATACCATCTCAGCACGTCTATGCACTGCCAGCATTCCCACTCAAGGTGACCTATTTAATGCTAATGCATGCTCACACACACACACACACACACACACACACACACACACACAAACACATACACACAAACACACACACGCTCTCTCTTTTCTTCCTGCCCTCGATTCAGTTAAAACGCTGCAAAAATAACAGCTCCTGACCACCAAGGGGTGCAGGCTTTTAAATTCTCACACTTGTCGTTTTGCTCAAGCCACACACACACACACACACACACACACACACACAGAACTCCAGGTTTTGCGATATTTTAGCAATCTATGTAAAATACTCTTTTAAAAAGCTGTCGTATTAATATTAAAAAGGCTTTTTATTTGATGACTACCAACAGAGCTGAGCAACAATTTCAAATGTGGAAAGCAATAGTTTCAAATGTGCAAGTATTGGGGCTTTCACTGTCAATGATATTAAGCTCATTAAGTTTACACTACACAATTTTAGCCCTGATTTTCCATTCGCTGTCAGTATTTGGAAATTCGAAACAAAAGCTCCAAATTGACATTTGCTCAAAGCTCGCAAATCACCTCTCAATCACTACGTGAGAACTATTTAAAGACGCAATCCTAGAGACTTGCCAATGCCTCCCCATCAGATATCTAGCGTGCTAAACATCTGGACCTGTCGGCGAGTCAAAATCCTGAAGCATGAAAAGTGCTGTTACTCAGTTATGACTGGCACACAGTTTTCTTTTTCTTTCTAGGTTTTTCACTGCAAATCCATGCACATTTATATGGTACCTGTCACTTTCTCTGTGTGTTTTTTCAACAAAACATAGTTTGGAGACCAGATTGGAAGTCTTTTTTTACATCACTGACAAAATAAAACAGGATTCAAATGAATGTCCCAGATCTTCAACCACTGACCTGTAATCAGGCATGCTCTAGACTATTGTACACTAGTCAAAAGCTTTAAAGAGAGCTCGACATTTTTTACTTTTCTCAATGGCTACTTTTCTAGTCATTTCACTCGTTTAACTAAATTAGATTTATTTGTTCATCCAATGTTCTATAAAATATTTTTAAAAAGCTAAATTTAGCCCAAACGACAGACATTCTTATCCAGAATAGATTCTAATCAAATCACGAGAAGTCACTGATGTAATGTTGGGAGTCTTGCCCAAGGCCTGCGCGGTTCATCAGACATAGCAGTGCAAGTGATTAATTACTTTCTTGCTGAGACATGGTGTGCGTTCAGCAGAAATGAAAATGATAACATCACTCCTCTGGTCTTTAGCTTTTCGTTTATATAGCAGAGTAGGCAACATATTTTCCCTCTTCCCAGCAGATTGGAGTTTGACTTATTGCCCATTCAAGCATATCATGCTGTGCCAATCCCTGAGAAAGACTGCTAATACTACATTAGCTCCATCTGTAACATTATTAGACTAAAAGTTGTTTTTGCGGTTGTCAACAAAACCCAACATGCTTCAAATGAAAAACACACTGCAAATGAAACCTAAAAAGTTTTCATCACGATGACAACGCATGCGCTACATTTAACAAACACATTGCAAATACACATACATGATGCAAACTCAGAAAACACTTTCAGAAACTTCAGCCAAGATACAACAAAAGTCTTGTTTCTAGTGGACACTAAATTGAGTGTCAATTTAAACTTTTAAACTTCCACATTGTATTGAGTATACAACCACAGTGCAGGCTAGAAAAAGTAAGTGAACCCTGTAGTAACCTGTAGACCCTCCTTTAGCAGTGATCACCTCCACTAAACACTTCCCGTAGCTATTAAGATTTATACAACGTTAAGAAAGAACTCTGGATGATTCCTCCATGCAATTGCGTTTCATTCAGTATATTGATATTTTTAGGATGCCTTGATTGCACAGCCCTTCTCGAGTCACGGCACAACATTTTAATAGGGTTAAGGTCAGGACTCTGACTGGGCCACTCCAAAACACAAATCATATTTTTAACCGCTGTTGCCTCACAGCAAGGAGGTCGACTCCCGGGTTGGGCGCAGGGTCTCTCTGTGTGGAGTTTGCATGTTCTCCCTGTGACTGCATGGGTTTCCTCCGGGAGCTCCGGTTTCCTCCTACCACCAAAAACATGCATGATTGGGGATAGGTCAGTTGAGCACACTAAATTGCCCCTAGGTCTGACTGTGAGCGTGAATGGTTGTCTGTCTCTGTATGTGGCCCTGTGATGTGTACCCCGCCTTCGCCCGTAGCAGCTGGGATAGGCTCCAGCCCCTCCCCACTTTGTGGTGTCTGTCCCTGAGCATGATTCTTATTTTTAATCGTGCTAACATGAATAAAGGTTTTGGCAATTTTTCTTTTACTTAAGGGCCCTTTCTCATCTTTTTCAGGATTGTCCGTTGTGCTCTTGGATAGATAATCCTAGCAGGATGCTCACAGAGACAATAGAGATAATGAATCCTATAGGCTTGATATTTGGAATTTTTTATGATGCCTTACTGCTGGAACTAAATGGTTTTTGGCTTCAGTCCCAGGGGGGAAAGCTGGGTTGTCAACAGCAATAACTTTCAGATTGCTGGAGGTTCTAATGGCCCTGTCCTCGCTCTGCCTGCTGCCACTGTAGCTTTGAGCCAGGCACTTAACCCCAGTTGCTCCAGGAGTTACACCAGCTCAGCAGCCTTGAAAAAGCTCAGAAGCTCTGATAGAAAAAAATCAATGGTCGAAAAAAAGAAAATTTTAAGCATAGAGAAAGGCTAAATGAGTTAATCACACACAAAATTCTGTCTACCTGGGCTGGTACATCCTCTACACAGCATATGAGGATGATCTACTGCAAATAATACATGCTTAGCAAGTTTCTTGAATGCAGGTTTTTGAGTCAGTTCAATTTGATGTTGTATGCACAGCCAGAATTTAAACACAATAACATAACCTGAGAGGTAGGGCTGAGAAATGTGAAGCTTTTTGTCGTCATCATGAAAACTTATGTCAGAATTTCACAATGCGCTTTTGTAAACATATCATGCACACCGCCAGTTCTTCTAAAACATTGAACAACTGCCTGTTTCATTACAAGGGGAGCATAATTAGTCCTATGTAATACGTGTTTAGTGCAGTGTACTATGAGAGCTTCTGAATAAAGGGCAAATTGTCTTTAGTTTTGGATAACAAATAAAACAAAATAAATCAATTTTGTGACCAATCATTTGTAGTGAAAAGCATGATATTTCCTGAGATATTTTCTACCCCTAATTAGCATTAAAATATTGTTGCATTGTTGCATTGGGTAATCTTATAGAATAATGTTATATAATTAAAATCATGGCTGTCAGAATTACATGATGACAAACAATAAGCAATAAAAATGAAAAATGAAAATTGGATTATTGATTATGGTTTCAATGATAAACAAGGTCTTTATACAGCTGTTTTCTTCAGTCTGAATATTCTCCACAAAAGCAAGCAATAGCATCCAAAACACTTTTGAGTGCAGCACTGAAAAAGAGGAAACTCACCCCAGGAGGATCTCACTAATGCATGTATATGTGTAGTTAGAAATTTCATATATAAGGACTACATAGCCTTTAATATGGACTTTGCCCCCCCATTGTAGCTGTAACAGCTTCCACTCTTTCTAAAAGATTATATAGTGTTTATGTGGGAATTTGTGCTCATTCACTTTGTAGAGCATTTATGAGGTCAGGTACTGATGTTGGACAAAAAAGTATCGCTTGCAATCTCCATTCCAGTTCATCCCAAAGGTGTTGGATGGGGCTGAGGTAAGGGCTAAAATATCTGTATGGAGCTTGCTTTGTGCACTGGGGCACAGTCATGCTGGAATAGAAACGGATCTTCCCCAAACTGTGCCCACAAAGTTGGAAGCATGGCGCTGTCCAAAATGTCTTGGTCTGCTGAAGCATTAAGATTGCCCTTCACTGGAAGTAAGGGGCCTAGCCCAAACCCTGAAAAAAAGTCCAAACCCAATACTTTTGTCCACAAAGTTCAGCTAAGCTAGAACGCCAAATGGTGACTAGTGACTCATTTAATACCCCAACTATGAATTGTTAGAACTTGCAGGCCACTTTTTAGTACTGCAACAACAAGTGTTGGGATATTACTACAGAAAACAACATTCTCTGCTACTAAACAAGCACTTGGAATTACTGTGACATGGTTGATAGCTGGAATGTTGATAGCAGGGTTTTAATGGCAACACATTTATGGATCTCAGTGTTAAATCTAGATGTCTCTGTTCTTTCAGTAATAATACATTATATACAAACACAAGCATTTCAAAGCTCAGTCCACAGACGAGAAGTAAGTTGTGCCCTCTATAGGCCCTGACAATAGGCCATTCATATCTCTTTTTTCTGTGGGATAGCATTGCTTGAGAAGGCTTTAGAAGGACAATGGAGAAGTCAGTGCCAATAAAGCAAAGACAAGGACTCTCTTAGAAAGCAGCCAAGAGCTGGGTTTTCTAGAGGTTTGAAGTTACAGTTTGCTGTATTCCCAGTTTCCCTGAAGGCCATTAACATGCCTGATAGGGACAAACGACACGGAACAAGCAGACAAAATATACAAGAAGTGTAGATCTGTGTATCTAACAATTCGTATCATAATTAACAGATTTCACAGATGACAAGTGCTCAACATGAAGCTCCCAACATCCACCTTTACTTAGAAGTAGGCAAAAATATAATTTCATGATGCATAACTAAACATGCTTTTACATGTAATTAGCAAAGACTTTTAGCTTTCTATAAATTAACTACTTTTATTCATGTGCACTTTGTAGTCATTGGACTATCTTAGCATAAATCTTCTTAAAATACAGCTTGAAGAAATTGTTTTATAATAGAAGCAAATTCTGTTCATTAAGTTATACATGTATAAATCACTTGTTTAGCTCTTTTGTATCCTGTATATCTTTACAGAACCAAACTGACTAAGTTTCTCCCATAAAACACAGCAGTTCAGTTTTTCTCCCTTGGCAACAAAAATGTCTATGGTTTTTATATGACAAAATATTATCCTTTGACAGACCACAGTGTGCCCCATCAGAAACATGTCTAAATCATCCTTTACCAAAGATGGCAGATCTATATACCAAATCGAAGTGAATGCAATGATACATTCTCTACATTTTCTTTTTTTTTTTTCACTATATTAAAGCAAACAAGCCATTTTGCTATGAACAACATTTTGCCATGACCAATGCCAATACACACATTTCATACCATGCAGAAATTGGAATTACCCCTACCTGCATTATAAAAATATAATATTTATTTCTACAAGATTAAATGAGTCAAATGTTAGCACAGTATTCCATCATTCCAGATAGCAATCAATACATATTTTAAAACAAATTTGTGAAAGTGAATATTCTGTCATACATGAACACACCACAGACCACAGTGTGAACAGCACGAAATTCTTTCTCTGTATTTAACCCATTCACCAAGTGAAGCAGCGGGCAGCCAGGAACACAGCGCCCGGGGAGCAGTGTGTGTGAAGGATGATTTTAATGTTTCATCATACCAAGACATTTTGGACAACGTCAAGCTTCCAACTTTTTGGACACCGTTTGTGGAAGAACCTTTTCTATTCCAGCATGACTGTGCCCCTGTGCACAAAGCAAAGTCCATAAAAACATGGTTGGATGAGTTTGGTGTGGAAGAACTTGACTGGCCCTCACAGAGCCCTGACCTCAACCCCTTCCAACACATTTGGGATGAACTGGAACAGAGACTGTGAGCCAGGCCTTCTCGTCCAACATCAGTGCCTGACCTCATAAATGCTCTACAGAATGAATGGGTACCAATTCCAAAATCTTGTGGAAAGTCTTCCACGAAGAGTGGAAGCTGTTATAGCTGCAAAAAGGGATCAACTCCATATTAAAGTCTATTTCTTTGAATGCAATGTCAGGTGGGTATAAAGGTCAGGCATTCCAAAAATTTCGTCCAAATAGTGTATCTTGGATTATTTACATATCTTACATGAATGACTTAACCAAATTGCCTACACAACATTACTGCTCACAAAACAAAGAAAAGGGATTTGTTTGGATGCAATTATAATTAACAAACAATGCACTGGGTAACCCAACTGACATCTACACTAGTACACACAAATGTACGTTAGAATACACAAATATCCGCTGGACATTAAGCATCTCACATGATGACTAACAAGATATTTGCTTTAAAGTACTGAAGTTCTGTGTGATATCTTTAAGCATGAAAAGTATGTGTTAAATCACATACAAGTTGACCCTCCAAGCCTTGGATCACTTTTCCCAAAGTCAAATACATTCTCCTTAATCAGGCATAGGAAGATAATCCCGGCTTGGAACATTTTTCCAGCGTAGCATTACTCCGGAATGTCTGTAAATAGCTTACGGGTACTAGACTGAAAAAACAGAAAACAGCCTTTCTGGCTTCCAGCTCAAATATTCAACATATTTAATGAACAGTGCAGGAAAAAGGGCTGACTGACCAATTACCAAAAAACTAGTGTTCTCTCTCAGCATCCTGAAGGGGAGGATACCATACAGGAGGAAAAAAAGCATGCGAGTCTGTCCCTTTTTATCATTACTGCATACAATTTTAGACCCATTCTGCCCATGTGTTATGTACGAAAATGGCGCCATGAGCCTAAATTTATGGGCTGTGTGCTTGGCAAAACAGAAAATGTGCTTCATGCATATGCATTTGGGGAAGGCTGTGCAAAACATGTAGAGTTTAGATATTATACGTGCAATTAAATATTCTGCTTGATTTACAAAAATTGGAGCAGCTTGTGTTGGTCAAGGCTACAGTCAAGATCCCTACTATCATGTTCAAACAAAACCCAAGACTGAGCAAAGAGTGAGTCTCAAGGTGCTCAAGACCAAGTCAAAACCAAATCCATATTGAAACAGTCGATGTCAGAACAGCGAATAAAAATAATGACATATGAACACACGAGCATGAACATCAGAGACAGCCAAAAACTGAATGATCACATTAACTTACACTGAAAGTGACCTTGAGTTTGAGAAAGGCACTATATAAATAAAACTTACTATCATCATTTTTTGTAAAGTTTTTTTTTGGTAAAATTACTCTTGTTAGTTTTTTGGAGATTTTTTTGTAAAGTTACTCTTGGATATTTTGTTTTGACAGCGATATGCATGTCTGTTTGTGTGCGTGTATATGTATGTATATAAATATTTTCAAAACTTAATGTGAAGATGAGGCCCTTATAGTCATGCATGAAGACACCACAGCACAGCATACAGTGTGAACAGTGTGAAATTTGTCCTCTGTATTTAATCTATTCACTGAGTGAAGCAGTGGGCAGCAAGCGACACAGCGCATGGGGAGCAGTGCGTGGGGACGGGACCCTGTTCAAGGGAACCTCAGTAGTACCATTGACAGTCCTAGGATTTAAACCCATGACCTTCTGATCGCAGGGGCAACTCCCTAACAACCAGGCCACGTGCTGTCCCATAAATAAAAATACGAATTTTTTTGCATATTATCTTTGTAAATATGCACTCTTTCTCTCTTTCTCTCTCTCTCTCTCTCTCTCTCTCTCACTCACACACACACACACACACACACACACGTATATATATATATATATATATATATATATACAAATCACTCATAACACTACACCACAACCACCTGCCTAATATTGTGTAGGACCCCATAGTGCTGCAAAAACACCTCTGACTCCCAAGACCTCTGAAGGTGTGTTTTGGTGTCTGACGTAAAGACATTAGCAGCAAATCCTTTAAGCCCTGTAAGCTGCAAGGTGGGGTCTCTTGTAGTTTTTTCAGCACATCCCACAGATGCTTAATCGGATTAAGATCTGGGGACTTTGGAGGTCAATGTTTTTTCTAATGCAAGATAAAGATGGTTTATCGTTATCATGATAAATTGTTACAATATGCTTTTCTGAACACATTATGATACTGTCAGTACTTAAAGAACACTGGACAAGGGTATGTTTTATCACAAGCATAGCATAGTTAGTCCTGTACCACACTGCACAAAATCAAATTAACAGGACTGAGGCTCTGTAATATAACATGTAGTTGCTCAGAAAAGCATATTAAGACATAATGAACATGATTTATCATGGTAGTGATAAATGCTGTCATATTGTCACACTCTGCAGTGCAGTTTGTGAAACACTGGAAAACAATAGTATTCATTTATGTTTTTTGTTTGTATTTTTGAATGTGCATTATTGATGCTTCTTTATCCAACTAATTAGATGTCAGAAAAAAAACACATTTAATTGTGTATTAGGATCCCCACCAGTAGTATATGTATCTACCCATGACTACAGAATAGGTCCAGCAAAATGGTCATTTCTGCTTCTTGTGTATTTACAAGCTTAATAAGAAAAATATAAAGCAATTCTTCAACAACACAATTTTTCAATTCAATTTTTTCAATCCCAAGTGACATGTGGGGAAGAAACCTCTTTCCTCCAAAATACTATCATGCATCACTGTATTCAGTGACTGAGCCTCCTAGGTGCATTTTGCCAACAGACAAAAGGAATCCATTACAAAAATCTATTTTAAAACAGTATTTTGTCTCAATGAGACCACGATACAATTACAAATACTAGTGAGTCCAAGACAAGCCCAAGATAACAGAGTCCAGTCTACAACCCTATTAGAACGGCAGAAAAATATACAGAGCAAAAAAGAAGAGCAATGACAGCTAGACAAATTATACAGAAAAAGTTATAAATATGCAGATGTAAACAATAATAAAGGAGATTAATAACTGCATGAAGTTTGGAAAAACATTTTTGACCTCAGCCCCGTCTCGGAGGTGACAGTGTTGACGTAAAAATTGGTGCAGCTGTGCAATGAGCCCTAACTACTCTGATCTACTCTGCTGCCATCCATCATCCAGCCAGGCTCTCAGCCACCATGCTGCTACCTGGCCAGGCGTGAAGGCAGGTCCTACACTTGCGCTCCCACACTACAGACCCTTTCTGTGTGGAGGATGCAGGGAATGGCACCTGAGGGGGAAGGTTTGAATGGCAAGTCTATGCATACTTGTAATTAGCTATTTAGGCCTCCAACCATGGTAAGATACTGAAAATGGAGAGTTTTGATCCAGTGATAAATTCAGAAATTAGGCAAAATACCCTTTGAATTTGCCACCGGAGTATTTATAATGCTTGCATGGATGCATATGGCATTTTCCTTTATTATACCAATCCTAAAGTACCAAGTTTCTTTCAGACTAGTATGGTCACTATTGTTTACTGCACTAAATGTTGTCTTGTCCGGTTGTTTTGTTGCCTTTGTGTTTTTCTTGCACTCTCTTTTGTCTGTCTGCACTTGTGGTCCAGCTGCACTCTGTTCTGTTCACCATGGTCCTGGAAAAACGTTGTTTTGTTTCACTCTGTACTGCTTGTGACTATGGTTGAAATGGCAATGAATGTGCTTGACTTGATTCACACATTCTTGATTCATACTATCTAAATGAACTACTCGATTGGTGCCTATAAATCCAGATAATTACCTAATTTCACTTCTTATATATTTTATTTGGTAACAGAATTGTTTTCATATACTAAGCTTGAATAAATGGCATTAACTTGTTGGAAAGTTCACATCTGAATGGTTTCAAAGATACTAAGAAAAAAAGTTGTTGCTTTTTGGCATGGTCAATTCTTAAAGGGGACATATTATACAAAACTCACTTTTTGCATCCTTTTGTATTTCCATTTGGGTCTCTACTGCTCCTATAAACACTCCAAGCACAAAAAACCCCCAACATCCATCCGTTTTCTGTGAGTCAATTGAAAGATTTTGGTGTCAGGAATCATATGCTTCTGTGAGCCTTTGGACGGCTCCCTTATCCTGACGTCAGGAAATTTGCACAGAACCACCCTTCACCTGTCAAGCCCCCTCCCACTAGATTAGTTGAAGATCCGCCATTTTTGTCTGCTGATGTTATGAGCACGCATAAGACGCTGAGCGCTATGGCTACAGGCAAAGGCAAGTCACACATGAAGTGTTGTGTTCATCTTGCTCTGGGTCGAACATATAGGGCTGGATAGTGCCTCTGTTTTCTGCCATTTTCACATGTGTTAAATGCAGAGTGTAAGCGTGGGATGGGTGGGGTGTGGCCAGCAACAGCTTATTTGCACAAAAGTGACAGAGCCCTTAAACGGCTCATTTTGAAAGGGACTGAAACTGTCAAGAATAGAGCTGGTGAGATCTCTTTATGTAAGAGTAATTTTGTGCAAAGAACTTCATGAATGTTTTGTATAGCCCATAGACCTCTTATAACTTATATGAGGTATAATATGTCCTCTCTAAATGCTTTATAAATGTATAGTAGTCTACAGAAAACCTTCATATTGCGAAATTCTGTATAATTAAATGACTTATCATTATCATATGGATCACAAACAGCACAAACACTTGAACTAACCCACAACACCCACACAGACATGCCTCAGTAAAGCTACACAACAACGTCAGCCACAAAATAGTCAGAAACATAATCAGACCTTGCTGGAATTAGTATTTTCTGCATAAACCCGTAAAAAGTAAACGCTGGATTAAAATAACTGCAATAATGGTTTAATGAGGCAGCTTATCCTCAGCCTAGGAGTTTCAGTTATCAGATATGTTATGTGTAGTAAAATAAGGCACTTTTAACCTACAAAATAGGGTTAATGTTTATCTTGATTGCCTTGACTATCTTGATTCAAAAGCTTCCTATCAATAACACACAAAAAGCAAAGAAGCCATAAGTGGTCTATTCGCAGAAACTCAACATTTTTTAACAGACAGGTTGATGAAAATGTGACTTTCCAGGGAAATGCATTTCTGCATTTTGGTGCCTTTTTGAACTGCCTTTTACATGGATAATTACAAATGTGTACAAGTTCTATATGTCATGTATAGATACAAATATTAACATAATCTGCATTATGCCACTGTAGCAATTATTTACCTACATGCCCTTAATAACAACAATCACATTGTTGGAAGATTCAACAATCAATCACATGAATGCCATTACTATGACAATTACTGGCATGATCACAATAGTCCACTATTGTTTCGAGGTTAGTGCCCATTTCACCACACACAATCCACAAATCCTTGCACTCAGAACAGTGACTGCAGTATACAGTGCGCTGGAAAGACACGTCCATGACGCAGACTTTGCTTTCAGTGTGACAGTGCTTTCCAAGCTGAGACACTCAGGTGCTCAAAAAAATTATGATGTCAATATGTCTTACCTTGTGCCTGCATTTTAGAACCACCCCGTAGGCTCCTGCAAAAAAGGAAAAAAAAAATCATTACACCTGGGTACAGTGAATTCCTTATTTTAAATTCACCACCCATAGTATGATATCAGTTTGATATAAACTGAGAAATTAATGTAATATACTGCTTGTTCATACAGATGAGGGTTAGGACCTGGACCCAGGTAAGCCTTAAGCTATCCATTTTAAAAGACTTAAAATACAGATACAGACTCTTTGTAAACTCTTTCATTCGCCTCAAAATTAGCCTACAACGTCACAGGTTATGTGCTATTTATTATGTAACGACTACTATCGCTAAGTACTATGGCCACATCAGGTTTGTAAATTTTGGTTCCACTTGAAACATGCAGGCTCTGTTCTCTCTTTCTCTCCCTCTCTCTCTTGTGCAGATGCTTGTCTCTAATTGGCCCCTTCCTTCACATTTCTAAAAAGTGTACTTTTGGGACCTTTTCTCTAAATTCAAATAAAATGATGGCAAATATAAAACCCTGTGATCAAACATGTAATAATGAGCAGCAATGACAGTTGAAATACACTGTACAATAAGAAAGGAAACATGGGCCGGACAGAGAGCGAGGGAGTTAGAAAAAGTATGAGATTGAGAGGTAGAGAAAAATAAATTATCCAATAGCGTAGAGCCCTCTTGGTTTGGTATTTGAACGCAACCAGGATGGGCACATATTGGTCGGGTACACAGACGGCATGGAGATAAATGTTGCATTAATATAATTCCATTTTTCATTTTTTAATTTGGTATAAGCAGTGTTGTTAAAAAGCAACACATACATACACATAAAGGCCAGAAGTATAAATATAAGATGCTGCTTTCTCAAAATTTTGTTACAAATAAACAAATGTAACTATCTGGTTTTCAATATTTTATTGTCTGAAGAAACACATTATTTAGGCTCAGACTATTGGTTTTGTAGGAGACATATTCAAATTGAAATCTTGAGTAAAAATGAGGTTCTCTCATCGCCAAATTGCCAGAAAGTTAAATGTTTCTAAGCATGGAGAGACCTACTACAAAGAGAGAAGTCTGATTGGAAGCAACAGTGACCAGAAATGGTTGGGGGCAAGGAAAATCAACACTTAAGTTTTGCAAAAGAAATTCGAGGATATCTGTTCAAGATACGAGGGCTGAGATGAACGTGAACAAAGAGAAAAGTCAAGCAAAGACTGAGAGAAGTTGGACTGCATGGTCGAGTTGCTGGCCGTAAACCTTTAACTGGTGTTAACAAGAAAAAGAGACTACTATGGACCAAACAACACAAACACTGGAGCATTCAGGACTGGAAGCAAGTCTTGTGGATTGACAAAAGTAAATGTCAGTTATTTGGAGGTAACTGAAGGGTTTATATCAGGTGGCAGATGGGGGAAAGGGCAAGCGCAGAATCTGTTGTTTCTTGAGTGAAACATGGAAGTGGCCCGGTGACGGTTCTTGAGTGGTATTTTTTTTTTACAAAATTTCATCACTTCAACAGGATATCGATCCCAAGCATGCTTCAAAATTGTGCCAAGATTATGTCTAATCCAAAGAAAAACAAAAAGTTTTGAGAATCATGTCTTGGCCTTCCCAGTCTCCAGACCTTTCTCCGACTGAGCTCCATTGGATGTACTGGACTGACAAATTTAAAAGGAGCATTCAACTAATGAAACAGAACTATCTGCATGCTTGAAAAGTACATAAGTAAAAGTACACGTATATAAGCTTTCGCATCCATTACATTGCATTTTTCACATTACACTTCAAAATCAGTCCGTGACTTTTATTTTAGGTTTTCTTGTTAAAAAAAAAAAAAAAACAGCATTTTGGGGTTTTTTTATACGAGGGTAGGACCAAACTTCTGGCCTGTTGCATTTATGTAGACATGTAGTGACCTCATTGGATTTGTCAAAAACAGTCTTGCATGTAGTTTCACACACGAATTTCTCAAGTCACTGCTCTCATACGCCCCAGTCACACATGTTTACATGTTCAAACATCAGACACTGCTGGAATTTGGCAAATATTATAATCATTCATTATGTCAGCAGCATTTGAGCATCTGTCTGTCCAACACAGGCAGCACATCTAGCCCTGCTGATATGCTAAAGGCTAATCCTGAGCTAAATCATAACCCCAAGAAACAGACAAATCTTCATTCCAAAGATCTCTCTAATGTTCTTTCCTTCAACAACACAGACTAACATTACCTCAGACTCCAACTCACTACACAGCAGGTGACAAGAAATGCTGAAGGATGCTTAAAAGCTTTTTTTTTTCCACCAGCATATAGGTATAAATTTTAGACCGATTTGAACTGGTATATCAGTCACTATACTGGTGTCACAGATCCTACAATGAACATTTTCACTACTGCTTGTTCAATAATTCCCCTACTGCCAATGTCACGTATGTATCTGAATCTGCGTCATGATATTGTTATTATCTACTGCTGATACCAATACTGATGCGGTGCAACACCAGTAAAAAGAATATGCAGCATTATATATGTATACAGCTGCTTGTGGATTATAAAAGTATGTATCAGACTTATGTGTTTCTATAAGTGTATTAATGAATGTAAATTAATCAAGGCTATCACATGATCCATAAAGTCTCAATGTTTCTAGGCAAAATAATGCAAAATAATACACAATATGGACAAAAGTATTGGGATGCCTGACCACTACACCAACAGGGACTCTAAAGACATTGCATTAAAAAACATAGACTTTAATATGGAGTTGCCCCCCCCTTGCCGCTATTACAACTTCTTGGAAGGCTTTCCACAAGATTTTGGTGTTTCTGTGGGACTTTGTGCCCATTCATTCTGTAAAGCATTTATGAGGTCCACTGATTTTGGACAAGAAGGCCTGGTTTGCAATCTCTGTTCTAGGTCATCCCAAAGATGGGGTTGAGGTCAGGGCTCTGAGTGGTTCTTCCACATCAAACTCATCCAGCCATGTCTTTATGGAGCTTGCTTTGTGCAATGGGGCACAGTCATGCTGGAATCGAAAAGGTTCTTCCCCAAACTGTGTCCACAAAGTTGAAAGCATGTCATTGTTCAAAATGTCTTGGTATGCTGAAGCATTCACTGGAAGTAAGGGGCCTAGCACAAACCCTGAAAGGGGCGTCCCAATACTTTTGTCCATTTTTGGGAATTAACGTGAACAAACTGGAAGTTTGGGAACATAAAATATAGTTGGTATAAATATATTTTAGCATAATCTAAGCTAATGCAAATGCAGCTGAGTATCTATGCAGTTCCTCAATCACAGGCACATAGCACACTACCTACTGCAGGGCTATTGAGGCCACACCCCCTAAAAGAATTGTCTATTCCTCAATCACATGCCAGTGATTTCTGAACTACTAAAGCTACTTTTTTGAGCCCACAGCACAGATAAAGACTATTAAAGCCACACATTTGTGCCCAAGGATTACGTAAAGTCAAGTACGTTTTGATGATGTTATGAGGTAGGTAATATTTGATCTATGGTTTTAAAATTTAGCTAGCAACTATTAAAACAAAATGTATTAATACAGTAGCTAGGTAACTGCTAATTGTAAGCCAGCTAGCTCAATTTCATTAAAGAGGTTAGCTTATCGTAATGCTAGCTATTGTAAATGTGCTGCTGTTTATTCTGCCTCCTGCAAGATGATTTTATATAACCATAGGCTTGAGAGGCTTCAGGAAAAATGCTTTTATTTGACATGCTAAATAGGACTTTTTTGGAAGGAAAAGCTGCTGTCATTTTACCTTTTGAATTGGACTTTTTGGAGGGGGAACTGTAAGGAATATTCTACTCACCATTCATGTTTTTGTTGATCAATTATCCAAGATGTTCAGTTAATTCTAATTAATTCCCATAAATTCCCATTAATTCCCTTAATTCCTGTGGAATGTTTCCAATTTGGAATATTTCCAAAATTTCTGAACTAAAGTTCCCATGGTAAGTTTCTGGAAATTTACCAGGAATTTTCTGCCCCTTTGCAACCCTAATACACATATTCACAATATCTACACATAGGATATGACATCCACCAAATATATCCATAAACGCGTAGTATTTTGTCTATTATGTACAACGCAAATTGAAAATAAACACAAAGACGGCTGTGTTCAAATGTGTGGTCTGAAAAATACAGCATTCATGTCCCACTCACCCTCTCCTACAATCCCAAGGACCTCAAATTTATTCATCACATCACCGATGAGACGAATCTTCATGAAGTCGAAAGGCAGGGGGAGAGGTGCAGGTCCACAGCAAGAGGAGAGGGGAAGGACAGGCAGGTCAAGACACACACCACCGGTCAGTACTTGAGCAGGTCACTGGAGCCAGAAACCTGTTCCCTTTTGGCCACAATATTAGTCCCATATCCCTAGCACTCACTTGCTGAAACTAACCAATACACACACACACACACACACACACACACACAGACCTGTAAATAAAAAAGGTTAGGAGGAAGACAGGTCATACAGCAACCTTCATAAAATACAAAAGAGCTTAGTTAATTCTCACTGACATGCTCATTCGGTGTAGCTGAGGGACTGAGAATAAAGTATAAATCAATAAAAAAAAATGATCAAAAACTGAAATAACTCACCAAGCCGCCAAGTGTTTATCTACAGTTATTTTAAGTTACTTCACTCGTGGTTTAATACAACCATGGTAGTTAGTTCAATAAACCATCTTAAATAATGATGAAAATATATGGCTAAACAAAAATGTTAAAAGGATTTACCTTCTGCACCGCTGATGTTTAGAAAAGCAGAAATGTCAGACACATCTCCGTATCAGATCTGAACGAACTTTCCAGTGCAGTCATTCAAAAGTCACTTGATAATAACTCCCTCTCGTTGAGAATGTTCACACTGCCAGGCATGTCTTTAAAATAACCTGTGGATGACATGTTTATCATTCAAATTGTGAAGTAATCAAGGCATGTTCATAGAGTAATTGATTATAATAAGTAATTGTGACAGTCCTAATCTTAAAATCTGAATTTGTCCATACTTCTGTTAAGTTGTACAGATGACAGTAGGGCTAAACTATTTCCCAGACTGCCAGGCCACAACCTCTGTGTTGTTAGTTCACATATCCACAAATAAAGCATACGCCAACACTGAATGATGCGCAATATAATTAGTGTGATTGCATCAGCTACTGTTTTTCTTCAGTTTTAATTTTATTAATCTTTCTATAGCGAAAATAGGTGCTACTTCTCCTCAGAGCTCATGCTGAATTTCGGAACCACTCCGACGTCAAAACGTCCATTGTAACCCATATTTGTGCACTTGTATAAAACTTTATGATTGGTTGATCAGGGGCCGAGTATTGAAAACCTGGTTGAGAGACCTCTGAAACATATTAGGAGAGTGAGAAAATGTGTTTGGAGAGCTAGTTTGTGACAGCATGCATACCAATGCTGGGGAATGACCAAAAGGCAATAAAACCACACGTGAAGTAACAAACACAGAGCAAACCACAGCACAGCTCTTAAACGGACTTCTAGACACTATGCTCAGGTCACTGTTTGTTGCGGTTTAATCAAAAATAATCAGACAGTGAATTCTGCTATGGATTCAGCCGTACCCATAAATGGTTTGGTAAGAGCAGGCAAATTCCCACACCCCCGTAACGAGTAGAGTGCTGGACTCTCAACCAGATGACCAGCGTTCAAGCCTGCCTAGGGAGTGATTTTTCTTTTTGCCACCACCAACGTGACTCAAAACGGTTTTATAGCAACTACGCAATCACACTTAGAAATTTCTTGCAGAAATGCATCTTCTAGTTCAAATTGCACCTTTTGGTATTAAAACTGATTACAAATTACATCAGCAAGTCTACATAATAATAGTTACCAACAAGCAAGTGTGTGATAGGCATGCCGTGTGCATGATGCTAAAGGGTGGCTTTCACTTTCCTTTTCCTTTTATTTGTTAGCATCTTTAGCCTGGCAGACCCAGTGCAAAACCAAAGAAGCGAACTTCTGACATCAAACATGTTCTGGTAGACTGACTACATCTTAGATAAAAGGAGAAAATTTACATTTTTGATCTGTGGAATTACTTTGTCTTCCTAAGCCATCACTTTAATCTGCTATTAGGACGATTAACCTCAAAATTAGAGGTTTAAGAACAATGCAGATGACCAACAGTTACTGGTTGAAACCACTGCTGCTTTGACAACGTTGTTTATTTCTGATAATGGCTCACTCGGTAATCAGGTATGTTTGAGAAATGTGTAAAATTAAGTTGAATCTTCACGCCCGTGCTGATCCAAATGTGGCTGAATGTTCACAGCAATCAGAGCATCCACACATTTACATTGGAATACAGGTCAGTGTGGAACCTTCAAGGAATTCTGTCATTCCTGAAAGTCACACCAGCACAGATTTAGGCCGTGGCCATTAGCTAGAACACTCGGTGCTTTGGATCAGCTCGAATGCCTTTGAACAGAGACCACATGATCAAGAATCATGCATTGCAGAGAGCAGATGCACAGGCAGGTCTGAATGTTCTATTTAAGGTCGTAATTTGTTCTGTATATGGCTAAGACAGGATGGTCAGGTCCATACCCACTCTGGGCTTTACTGCATCCAACGCTTTGTCTAGTGTTCACCCCCTCTCTCTTGGCCACAATTTCTCATCTCATCTTGCTGTGCTGTACTGACTGAAGATCTTGGTGGAAATGATAGATCTACGTTTCCATAAGGGCGTATAAAGAAGATGGGATGCTGTAACCAACGGCTACCTGAGTGCGTGTGTGTGTTGCACGACTCGTGGGTGGATCAAAGTTAAACCGTGTACATTATATGTGACAGCCACACGTCCTGTCCATCCTGCCCGAGTGTGAGGATGAGGATGAGGATGAAGATGATGATGAGGACGGTGATGAGGATGGTGACTGAGGATATGGATGGTGATGGTGATGAAGATGAGGATAAGGATGGTGATGAGGATGATAGTGAGCCACGCGCGGGAAAGCTGTTGCACGACGAAATCCTCACGCGCTCTCCCTAACGGCTACTGCACAGAGACAGGCATACGCAAGCCACTAAACACATCAAAACGAGCATTCTTAAGCTTATTTTACATTAATTTTAGCTGGTTTATAAAAGCGCTCTAAAATCCTTGAGACCGTGAGAGAAATTGGTGAGCCCGTGTGTGGGCAGGAAACGCCACAGATGTGCCGTTAACGGCCGTTGTGTGAAAAATACATGAACTGTTGAGAAAAAAACAGGTGACAACACGAAAAATAAATAAAATATACACGAAACAAAACAACAAAAATAAACCGACGACGCGGAACTCACTCGGGTGCTCGACGGCAGGGCGCTGGGTCCGCTCTGAGGGGTGCGGAGGGCTGTTTTCATCCTGTTTTACCTGCAGTGGTAACCCATCACCACAGCTGCAACACTATCCACCTCCATTCGCTCCATTCACCTCCTACCAGCACCCCAGCTGACTGACAGGACAACTGACCAATCAAAACGCAGCGCAGGACAGCCACCGTCCAATCGCTGATCGGAAAAAGGCAAGAAACGTTAGAAAGGGAGCGGGGCTTCGGACTTGTTCGGTTGACGTGTTTTTTTTTCTCTTCTACTAAAAACTGAAAAAAAGGTTGAGTGACGTTGCAAAGCTTTCAGATATGTCACTTTTTCGGAGGTTTGTAAATAGTGGTATGTATGTATACATATATATGCATAAATGTGTGGTATGTATATATATATATATATATATATATATATATATATATACATATATACACATA
>JBBPCX010070244.1:0-10764 GCA_037974365.1 Hydrocynus forskahlii | reverse complement strand
TCTAGAGCTGCAGTGGAACTTCTTAGACCAGGGGTGTCGAACTCTGGTCCTGGAGAGCCTTGGTCCAGCACGTTTTGGTGATTTCCCTGCTCAGAAACACCTGGTTCACCCTGCCAGTTAATTTTCAGGTTTAGTGAATGTGTTTGAGGTGGAGAACCATCAAACTGTGCTGGACACCGGCCCTCCAGGACCGGAGCTTGACGCCCCTGTCTTAGACCATCCAGTGTCGGGAGCTAAAGTGTTACCACCCTTGAATGTAAAAGATCACCCAAGGAATGGAACAGAATTCCACTGCTGAACTGAACTATTCCGATATTATTCTCTTAGGCAGCTCAGAAAGGCTCAGTCTTTCCAATGGCACAAAATTTTTGATGGCAGATGTAGAAGATAAGTGAAAGGACTGTGAGATGATAGAGAGTAATGAATAGCATAAATGGAAGATGCAGAGATAAGAAGAGAGAGGGGAGAGGCAGAGAAAAAAAATTCCCAGCTGATTGATATGGAATCGAATCAAATCTGATTAAACTGGAGCGCCGTTGACACATTGTTACTCATTTTCGTGAAGCTGACGTTTGGGGAGATTAGTAGATGAGCTGTGTGTGTGATCTCTGTGTCTATCCAGTGCCCAACCCCCTGCATACCCCCCTCCCTTCTCAAAGCCTCAGGAGTCAGGAGAATCAGTCTAAAGATGTGTTCTATTATTGACGAAAAAGAGACATTAGTAGTAAATGAATGTATAGACTGATTCCCTCTTCAAGGCATTTGACTGCATTCCATTTCAAAATAAGATATTCATTTTAAAACACTCATTCCAAATGAATCTTTAAGACTGTTTTTTCTCTTTCTGGACTCTTCTGTCTATCCATCTCTAGCTATCTCTCTCCAACAGCCTCTCTCTCTCTTTCTTTCAGTTCAGTAATGGAACAAAATCAAAGGTTCCGGAGAGTGAATGAGTCAAAATATTCACTTCATTACTGACTGAAAAGAGAGATTCGTTTTAGACAATACATTCTAAACAAATCTTTAGACAGATTCTTGCTTTAAGTCTTTGACTCTGTACCATTTGGTCACAAAGATAGATTCATGTTAAATGATTCGTTCTAAACAAACCTCAGGCCGCATGACCCTCTAAAGCCTTTGATTGTGTTCCGTTACAAAAAGATTAATCTGAAACAAATTTGATCCAAAACAAAAAGCCCCTCCAAATCGCACTCCAATTTACCCCAATTAATCTACAGAGTCAGGACCACTGGCATATTTACAGAGAGAGAGAGTGAGAGAGAGAGAAAGAGAAAGTGTGTGAGTTTATATGTGTGTGTGTGTGTGAGTGTGTGTGTGTGTGTGAGTGTGTGTGTGTGTGTGTGTGTGTGTGTGTGTGTGTGTGTGTGTGTGTGTGTGGATAATTGCTTTCCCCTGCAGCCAAGCCTCTGACTGACTGACCGTGAAACAGTATAACACTGCTATTGCCTTCAAACATTCAAACACACAAATGGTGGAGTACACACATGCACACACACACACACACACACACACACACACACACACAAACACACACACACACAAGGACTAAGCAATATCTAAACATTATTAGCATTCCCCACCCCCAAGGTCTCCCACAAAAACACACACAGCACACTATTCCATAAATAAGACTGTAAAGCATCACATTAAAGCAATAAACAGTTTCGCCTCTAGTTTTTCAGCAAACCACCACTGGTGTGGTTTTGAGGCTTGCTCTGTCCCAAGCTGCCTCATTTGTACATGCATGTGAGGATCATGAGACTGCAAAGTGTCCCATTTCTCATTTTGGCTCACAAGCACCCTCACTACAGCCACTTCTATTCACACTCAGCTCACTACCCTAAATTTCTTGAGACCAGTCAGTGAGGCAGGGTTTGTTTACAGCTATCTGACCAGCCTGGCTGGGGGTGGGGGATATGCCATCATTAAACAATGGTACAGGAAAAAGTCCTAGCAAACACCTCGAACACCCCTGTCAGAACAACATACTCAATAATAAGCAAGCAGAAAGCTGACCGCTGTTGGACGGAGCTACATAATAGACTAATAATAAGGTCAGTTTTAACTTTTTTGAAGTGAAAATCCAACATCTCCAAAGAACATACTGAATGGGCCCTGATCATTCATTATATATGATAGTTTTAAGATTTATGCAGGTTTATGCACCAGCATAATTCATCCATGCAATGATTATTTGAATTACTTATCCTAACCAGTGGTGGAGGGAGCCAGAACGAAGGCAGTAAGTGTTTCTAATAAAGTGGTCGCTGAGTAGAAGCACAGGGTGGGTGTCTCTAGCAAAGAGCTGACCTTCCTCTTGCTTCAACACTTTTACAGTTTACTTTATATCATAAAAAGTCATGGTAACACATGTCAAAAAATAAAACAACACTCGTTCCCATGGGCCATCTCAGCTGTAAATCTCATGAGTGGGTGTCAGTGCTTCACAATCAGTCTTTGTGAGACAACACTGCCTCTTCATCATTTCAGCACTGCAGCTTTTATGGCATTAGATGATTCGCCTCATTTTATGTAGCCTGTGGTTATAGACTGCAATGCTTCTCAAAGTAAACTGTCCTCAAAGTAGGCCTCAAAGACCCCAAGATGTCCATCACTACGACTCTTTGCTGTGAATCTTCTTTATAGTGGTCTGCATAATGTCCATTTGAAAAGGTCTTTTACTGCCGAAGCTGAACATTGCTGCAAAATTTCTGCCAGTGATCAAGACTACTGCCGGAGTACACAAGGGGGTGCTAAAATAAAGCCTACATTTATCTACATTGATTAGGCATTGCATTCCCCATCAAAACAGCTCTGACCTGTCGAGACCTCTCAAGATGTGCTGTGGCATCTGCACAAAGACATCAGCAGCATATCCTTTAAGTAATGTAAGTCTGAGGTGAGCCTCCATGTCCTGGACTTGTTTTCCCAGCACCTTTGTGTTTACTTTTACGTTTATGGCATTTAGCAGGTGCTTCTATACAGAGCGATGAACTTCAGTGCTTCTGTTCTTCATATCTGTAAAGCTATATTAAAATCAACACCTGCTATTTACCAAGTTACTGCCAGCTAAGTTGCAAATCTCAAGTAAGAAAATACACAATTAAAGAAAAAGAGTTGAGAGGGTAAGGGCCCAAGGTTTTTAAATATAAAAAAAGATTTATAAGAGATAAAAAAGAGGACTGATTGGTCATCAAGGTGCTCCTTGGTGGGTCTTCAGATGACGCTTGAAGACAGCGGGAATCTGATTGCATGAGGGAGTTTGTTCCACCACTGGGAGGCCAAGACTGAAAAGAGTCTTGATGCATGTCTCCCTCTTCTTTTGAGCAAGGGAGGTTCAAGACGAGCAGTGCTTGAAGCTCTGAGAGGACGAGAAGTGATGTGCTGCTTGACCAGTGCTGATAGGCAAGAGTTAAGGTTTTGAACTTAATGCGAGCCACCACAGGGAGCCAGTGAAGGTTCCTTAGTAAAGGTGTGATGTGTGAGAATTTAGGAACATTGAAGACTAACCTCACAGTTGCATTCTGAATCAGCTGAAGTGGTCTCGTTACCTTCAGTGGAAGTCCAGCCAGTAGAGAGTTGCAGTAGTCCAGCACATCCCATAGAAGCTCGAATGGATTGAGATCTGAGGAATTGTTCCTGAACAGTGTCCGCATTGTGACAGGGGCATATCATCCTGCTGAAAGGGAGATCCCAAGGGAAGACCTGCCATTTTGGAGATGCTCTGAGCCAGTCATCTAGCCATTACAATTTGGCCCTCGGATCCTTAGACTCACACATATTTCCTGCCTCATCAACTTCAAGAACTAACTGTTCACTCACTGCCTAATTTATCTCACCCCATCCACAACATGCCATGATAACAAGTTCATCAATGTTACTTAATGCTGTGGCTGTTCGATGTGTATAATGTCGCATATCAATCTCTAGAGGGCGTTGTTGTGCTAAAACAGACTGTAAAAGGCCTCTTAAATGGCCTTCCCTCTGTAATGTGTAAGAGTTTAAAACATGGCAAAAAGGAAAAACACCCAAAGCAAAAGTTCAGAAACTCGCTTTAATCCAAGACTTTTATTCTGATGCCATTGCTTCTGACATCAGTCAAAATCCAACATAAAATATTTCAAGGAACAAGTCTAGGAAAAACAGCAAAGAAATCAAAAATCAAAATCATCTCTATTAGTGAAAGCTAAATTTTTACCCGATTCAACAATTTATTCATAAATACGCATTACAAACTGAGGTTTATAGAAATGGACACACAGAGCAAAAATCATCCTGAAGTATTTCAGAGGAAAGCCGCACATTCAGTGGTATCTGAGAACAGAGCCTGTCTGCTCCACACTTTGTATATCTAAGGCGTTGCTCTCCAAGACAAGGAGTGAGTCCAGTCTAGGACTACATTTAGCCTCCAATGGTAATTTTCCATCAAAATAAGTAGCATCATAGTCAATTCCCTCTCCAACTTGGAAGCTCTTCAGTCCTTTCAGGTTCCTGTAAGCGTAAAAGTGCAATTTGGTCCCATCTTTGAGGAGAAGGTGCTGCTGTTTGGTCCAACTTAGAAAGAGCAATGTTATTGCTCAGTTATTGCTATCACCAGGTTAAAACAGATCTTGAAGGTAATCTGATGACAAAAATCGCGCATGATTTAGCTCTTAGCTTGATAAAGATGAGGTCTAAGGGAGCACTTCTGCCCTGTGGTATCATAAAGCTCTACCTGCTCTTTGTCCTGCCGGAGCTTTGTGGCAGTATTTAGCATTTTTGCCACTTTCAGACTAAGTCTATTTTGGAGATTCTTTGAAAGCTGTTGGTTGATTTGTCCAGCACACAGAAAAACAGTTCTTCTTAACTACAAAACATCACAGGTAACCTAACGCCTGGCATTCCTCACATCGGCGCCAGGTCTAATACGGCTTCAAATAATGAGCCTTTCATTACAAAAGAACCTTCAGTCTGAAGGCCAGGCCTGAAGTTTCACACACAGTAATTTGGGGGCTTAAAGAAAAGATTCAAAAAGGGCTGGTTAGCATGTGGTTTGGATAGCAGGTATGCTAGCCGGTGCAACAGTTTATCCAGTTGACGTTTTAGCACACAGTGATGTGATCTTTAATGACTTAACCTGATTTAGATAGGCTAGGTGACAATATCAGCTAAATTAGCTTTTGAGCTGGCTAGTATATCAGCACAGGCCTACTTTTGTACAAAGCAATTCCTCAGCCAATAATGAGACCAAAGTTCTCTAGATTCAACTCACACTCCAGAGACTTGAGATTCTACTCGGACTTGGATGAAGCAACAAAGCTGGAAATGAACCTCAACATTGTTTCAGACACTGAGCTGAGACATTTGACTGTATAGAAATGGCAAATGGTCATAAAAATTCAGTCAGCTTTGACCATTCTTGAGAAACCTCATTTCCATTCTGCTTCGGGAAATTTTGGATAGTCAATAGATGATCATGCTTGAAGAGCATCTCAAATCTCCAATATTTGCAACAGATGCAACAGGAGAAAAATGAATTGAAGGTATTCATCTGGCTCTCCAGATGAAGCCCCAAGATTAGGACTTGTATGTAAATGGTACACATTATGTAATTTACTGTGGTGACCAGGACTTAACAGATTTGCATATTTGGAGAAAAGGACAATAATTGTGAGTCTGTCAGATGCACCTTCAGTCAGTCATTGGCAGGACATGAGGTTAGTTTCCATTTACCTGCTTAATGAAGGGTCTTTTTTGTGAACAAAAAATGAATTAAAAACTTGCTTAAAGGTTCTTACCCTCACATTAAGTGGTTTTTCAGATGATTCCATAGAGCAAAATTTCAGTAACATGACAGTCAAGAATTAAGTCACATGACATTCATGCTTTTGGATGTGGTTCTCTCAGGCACAATATGCCAGACCCATTGAGGGTACCTCTGCTTTGTATGACTAATCAAATGGTGCACAAGACATTATGAAGTTGAAGATCCACTAGACCCGTAAAACATTAAGGACCGCCACAAGTTCCTCATACATGGCGGCACCAGATATAGATGTAATGACCATTTTGGGAGTACACAGTAAAAACACACACCATTAAAAACTATGTTTAAACCAGTTTTTTAAAAAAGCATCTCTTGTGCAAAACTGGAATGGAATCACACTAATGCTAAATTCTTCAAGCCCCTAGAAACCACCCAGCCTTTCTCTGCATGGAGATGGAGGGGTTTGGGTTACTGGAGGAAAAAAAGGTCACTTTCAGGACAGGCTAGATCCCGGCTCACATCAGCATGACAAGTCTAGACATGAGTATTTATCTTTCTAAAAAAAGGTGGAATGTTTCAAACTTCTATGTTTTCTTTTGGGAAAGAGCTAGCATGTGAACAGCAAACTGATTTTAGATGCTGGATGTTATATCCTAAAATATCCAGGATTGGAGCCAACCTAGAAGCCCAGAGGAGAAAATCCATCAACTTCGTCAACTGTTTCCTTTTCTTTTTTCTCTCAGCATCAAGAGTTAGCAGCATTTTGCTGAACTTAGCATAATCAAGTTTAGCAGGAAGTAAAGTCAGGTTTGAATGAGAATGTTTTTTTCTACTCCCCTCTGTTCGCTGGGGTCGGAATGAATGTTTTGTCGTGCTACACTGGCTGTGTTAGCACTACTTTTTATGACTATGCTGTGTTGTGCTAATGTATTAGCATAATTTACTCTATCAAGCTGTTGTAAATGTACTTTTGTGTTACTTTGTGAATGTGTGTTGTGAACAGCAACTGTCCTGGTTTGTAAGCTATGTTTTGAGATGCTGTTTATGTTAGCACTGTGTCTTGTGGTCGCTCTAGTACGTCTGGGGGCAGAAGAACGTCTAGCAGTGGCCACTTTGGTTTGATGCTTCGTGGTGAGATCTGGGAACTGTTTGGCGTACAAAGTGCTGGTGTATTGAAGCTCAGGCGTGATGAGCTTCTCACAGAGACGATGTGTGTCATTGTCTAGGCCAGGACGAATGTTATATCCCTGGATTATTGCCGCACCATATTGAAATGGCTTCAGCGATACATCCTGGATCTTCTCAGGATCCACAGCACCACCCCCTAGAAGGCAGGTTTTTTCTAGCTCCGCCCTCCGTGCCCTTAGAAGCTCCACCTCCTCTTGGAGCTTAGTGCGTCCTAGCATGGTGTCAATGCGGAGCCAGAAGGTGGCATTGAAGTGCTGGTACAGCCGCCAGTCTAAGGAGTTCCACTGCTTCACAAGCTCAGCCAAGTCTGGACTCAGCTTGCTCCGAGACTTCTCACTGCGGCTGTTAAGCCGGAATGACACAACATCCTCCAGCGTCCAGCAGAGAGAGTGCTTAAGCAGAATCATGGACTCATCAAAGTACTCGGAGATGAGAATCAGATGGAAGTTGCTCTCCACCGCAGCAATCAGGGCATTGCTGCGCTGATCCAGCTGCATTTCATTTGTGGGAGGTGAGTTGTCCATGCCAAAGTCGAAGGTCAAGATATTTCGAGCATAGTGGTTGTTGGGCAGGGAGGGATCATAAGACCGGCCGCCATCAAGCAAGAAATTTGTGAGGGTAGGGAATTTCTGGAATGCTGGGATGCTCTTGTAGTACGTGAAGATGGATTCCATCATGGACACTGGATTTCGCAAGATGGAAAAATAAAAGGTGTCCACGGGCATCACCTTTCTCACCTGGAGTGGGGGAGAGGGGAAATAAGGGAGGGGAAGATAATATCAAGGCAGTATACCAACACTCCAATAACATACAGTCACAATTAATCTTGTTGGAAACCTCTCCGCTATTGCTCCACCTTATAGACCATCAGCCATCTATGGATGCACAGTCTGTGTTAACAAATTGTATGATTGATGGGCTGCAGTATGTATATGTATTCTTGTACATTAGCATATGTATTCCTTTCAGCGGACCTTACAAAGTAGGTCAAAGGTAGATGTACAAGACAGAGGTTTCAAATTAGGTGAACAGGGAATACTTTATACAACAGGTTCCCAACTTCCCCTGCTCCCCACACACCTGCTCCAACTAATCAACTCATTAATAGGATCGAAATGTGTGTGTCAAATTCTAAAATGTGGAGGGCAGGGGGGCTCCAGGTGCAGGGATGGGAATCTGTGTTTTTCATTATTGTAATGATCATGCTTGTTTCTGTAGAACAGTTTTCCTGCTTTTTTCTGACTATATCTCATTCGTCCCTTATTATTACATGTTGAGTTAAGAGTAAAATAGCAATTTATTCCCCCCCAGAGCCCTATAGGCCGTAAACCTCACAAGATGCTGGAGTCAGTTCATTTTTAGTTCTTAAGACTACAGTGCTGCCTCCTTATAAACATCTCAGTGCTGCATGGTCATGGCATTAGATGAGCCACTGCTTTATGTGGCATGTGAATGATATAAAATACTGACCTCGAGGCCATGGAAACGCATGTGGTTGCACATGATGTGGAACTTTGTCACTCTCTGAAACCGCATGCCCTCCACAAAGTGTGACATGAAGAAGTATGGGTAGTACAGCTGGCTGTGCATGTTTGACGGCAGGGCAAAGGTCAAGTTTCGTGTGTCTCCATAGCGGTACAGTATGTTTAGGATGGTGCTGCTGGCGGTTTTGTGGGTCTTAAGGAAGACGATGTGGTTTTTTGGTCGGCACACACCGCTCTCGTCATGGCTCAGCACATTCACAGCCTGGTTGTTTGAGTTTATAGGGATATGGTGAGGCTTGGATCGCTGCAGGTCTTCATGGAGAACCTTGGGTGACTTTCTTGCCATGCTTGGCTTCAGTGTTGATGATCGCATGAAGACTTCTGGGTGAAGAAACCCTGGCTTGTCTTTTGAAGGAACCTCAGGTAATATTTTGGGGAAGCTTTCAGATTTTGTATTTTGTGGTGTTGACTGCCTTATTACTTCTGGGTGAACCCGGGGTTCATCCTCAGGGTTTGTTGGTAGAGATGTTTTGCTTGCCAGCTGATATCCATTTGGCATTAAAACCCTGCTGTGTGTACTGGTGAGGCGTCTGGCTGGTGTGGTGTCCAGAGTCTTGCCTTTCTTCCACTGGAAGAGGTGTTCAACTCTCTGATAAGGGTCAAGGGTCGTAGGCATGGACTGGAACATTGCTCCTGCTTGTCCCTCAACTGGGAGGCGACTGACGCCTGATTGCTCATCAGCTGGTCCAATTACCTTCATGTTCCTGAGGGAAAAGAGGAGATTTGGGAGTGTTGGATCTACAGTGTTTCTCAGGGTGCTCAGTGAACCAGTTTAACCATTAGACTGTCAGTCAGAAATTGATCACTGCATGGGCTCCATCAACCTTTTAGCTCCACTAGATATGTTGACACCCTCCTCTACCCCATTAATCACTGGTCAGTTTCTGACCACAGGCCACTGCTGATATAGATGTTAGACCATCCTCTGCACAGCTGTGACACTGACATGCTAGAATGATTGCGACAGTTAAACAAAAGGTGTTTCCTGAGCATGTCAGGGTACTGTGTGTATGACGCAGTGTGGCTTTGAACACCTTAGCATCATTGCTAGGTTGATTGTGTTCTACCCCTCTAGAGCATTTCTGTTCTGACCACTGATAAAGAGAAACCTCTCTAAAAGTAATCAGCATTCAAGCAACAACCAGCTAACTAGGGTCCGCATTAGCATGCAGGAAATTTAAATTAACTTTTAAACTGTGAAGGCAGTGACAGTTGGATCCAGTTGGCATTTAAAAATAAGTAAGTCTGTACTTAAGCTTTTTCTTCAGCTTTTCTTATTTATTGATATGAGAGTGGCTTGGTACTTTGAATGCTGGAGTATTCCAGTCTCACAGAATGGCACGGAACGCATGTCTAACTGTTGCTTCAATGTGTGAAGATGTTTAATAAAATAGCAAGTAGAACTAGACACTTGCTGGTATAGTAATGTGGAAGGCTTAGATATTGCCCAATATCCCAGAATGTCATTTTCTCTGAATGAACCCTGTGGTTCTTTCACACTATGTTTACCACTGTTTTGGAAATGGTCTCTAATTATTTTTCCTTGGAAAACCAATGTATATCAAGCACGATGGAAGGAAACAGGGAATTTGTGATTATACAAAGAGATTTGAATTGTTTCACAACTTGTGCACCCGAGTGAAACAGAGGGCAGCCGGCAAAGCAGTGCTCGGGGAACAATGTGTGGGAATGCTCAGGGGTACCACAGTGGTGCTACTAGCAGCCCTGGGATTGGAACCTACGACCTTCCAATCGGAGAGGCAACTCCCTAACCACCAAAATAACAACCACCCCAAAATCTATTCATGCATTTGGGTTCTGTGAACACAGCTAAGAATAATGCACTGTGTAGTTTACAAAGCATAGTTTAGGATGTGGCGTAGATTTGGAGTACAAACTTACCGGGCTTGCCGGACCACTCCAAGTAACTGCAGTGCCACACACAAGACAGTAAGCACAGTCAGTACCTGCCATGTGAACCGCAGGTGACTGCAACACAATGGCCTCGCACACCTGTAACACACACAACATGATTATGAAGCAATTGTGTGAGCAATGCAAATGTGAACTACACTGACACCCATGAGGGACAGGAGCTATTCAGGAATACCTAGAAACTGTGACTCTCAGTTTCCCCTTTTTTATCTTTAGCACATGACTTTTGTTCATATAGCCAGTGTAAGCTCCATAATTATTGGCACACTCTGTACCTCTCTCTCTCTCTCTCTCTCTCTCTCTCTCTCTCGCTCTCTCTCTCTCTCGCTC
>JBBPCX010070243.1:0-10764 GCA_037974365.1 Hydrocynus forskahlii | reverse complement strand
TATTTTTATTTGGAAATGAGGAGAAATATTGTCAGCAGTTCTTAAAAACTAAAGCAAAGCTGTTCAGTTCAATACTTCAAAACCTGAGAAACTGAGCATTTTTGCAGCCGACTCATTTTTTTCCCTGTGCTGCATATACACATGCACACACACACACACACACACACACACACACACACACACATATATAATCCTTTTTATTTTTCCATTACATCACTTTGCACATCCTCCACCCATGAAATCTCCTTTGGGTATTAGGTGCATCGCATCTTATCACTGGGAAAGTCTATTGTCTTTCAGGACCACGGCTTATTTTAAGTAAAGGTAAAGCCACACAAAGCACTGCCTGTGTCCTAAAAGGTATGAATGACCATTTTCCCTCAATCCAGTTGATCCTGTGGTGAATTAGCCTATTTTCCTCTTAACTGGGGGGTGGGGGAGTTACCTTTATCTTAGAAAGGTTTTGATGATTCTCATGTGTCTCCTTCATGTGTCTGGCTTTCCTCCTCCTTTATCATTTTCTTCGGCAGGTAGTGTAAGAGTATAATAAGTATTACTCCAAAAATCATTCTAATTACTAACCTAAACATGTCAGTCAGGCTTTTTAGGAATTTTTAAGAACACCCAGTATTATTCTGGATGTGTTTTTTTGCATATTTATGGTGAGACAAAAGCAGGTACTCTTCTAGTCTTTGATACCTCTTCACACATTTGAACATTGAAACTGGCTGAAAGTCCTTTCTGTCCTCAGTTCAAGTAGCAGGGGGATAAATCATCACACCGAAGTGCACGAAGCCTAAAAATTGCTCTTTCAGAGCTGACTGGGATTCTTTCCTTAAGTTTAAAGTGTGTGTTTAGACCACTGCAGGTCATTCTGTTACATTTTTTTGACTTTGTCTTTCTCTATCCACTGAATTCCACTGACTGCAGGAAATTCCTTCCTTAGCCTTGAACATCCAGCCAAAGGAGGTCCATTTTTTCAAGCCAGGAGGGGATTAGGAGGATGATTGACTGGTAAAATCCAGGACAACAAGCCCGTTACTCCATGACCTTCAGAAGCAGAACTGAAATCGGCTGTTCCTGGTGTTTGGGCTCCACAGAAAGAGACGGGTGACCAAGTCAGTTCTATATTACAGGCCTTTTTTGTTTTAGGTACTCCTCACTGCTCAACAACAGACGGACCCATTTATTTCTCCGGAAGTTTTGTCAACAATGTTTATAGCTATAGTTATATATTTTGCAAGAAAGCCGTTGAGTCCCTAACACATTCTTGCAGTAGTATCAGAAATACCCAGCTACAGTCCTTCAGACCAATACAGCATTCATGACCAAGTGGAAACCACCAGAAAATGGGAAAATTCTTTTTTAATGTCCCTTTCGCTTGGGATTCCCAACTCGTAAGTTTTTTTTAAAACTAAGCGTAACAAATGAAGTAAACTTTGCTTAGCTCATTGGCCGTTTTTGTTTTTGCATAATTTATTAATCTTATCACATTTATTAATCTAATTGTCCGTCATTTTCAGTATTCATTTATGTATATTCATTATGAGTTATTTTCAATATACTTTCAACCAGTGTCGCGCACAAGCGCGTTCAGCGAACGACGTTCATTGAGCACGTTCCTATTTATTGTGAACGCTGAACTGAACTAATCAGTTCACAGATGATGAACGGGGATGTGAGTGACGTTCACGCTCGCGAGACTGAACGCAGCTCACGTTTTACGTTTGCTGATTACAGGCTAGCATGGTTGGAGCTTCGAGTTCAGACGCTTCTGCAGAAGCAGTTTGTTTAAACGTTTGAGTCGTTTTTTGAAGAAACCGGTGTAGATTTAGAGGGAAAACCACGTGTTTTGTTTACTTTTAGTTCTGTTCTTTTCTGAGATTTTGCCTGAATGTTGCGTTTTAGACAGACACGGTTTGTTTACATTTTGTGTTAATATTGTCTGAATAAAATTTCCATATATTGTATACCTGCACCTCATTTTTTTCACTTTCAGCAGAACATGATGCGTTGCTTAAGTGGTAAGATCTATTCGCAACCTCAAAATTGGATTTTAATGTAACTTATATCTGTGATTGTTCAGTGGTGTGACAGATAGGAGAAGATTGAATGAGGTTCAGATAGAAGGACGTTGAATTGAAAATGTAAGAAAAAACCCAAAAAACTAACGAACAAACGTGATATAAAAAAACCCAAAAAATGAATGAACGAACGTGAACTAGTTCATTTTTTGAGTGGTGAACTTGGTTCAAAATAAAAAAAAAAACAACCTATGAACATGAACTAGTTCATTTTTGTTTGAATGAACTAAACTTTGAACCAGTTCTTTTTCACTGGCACAACACTGCTTTCAACATATTTTTCATTTTTTGCAGTGCTTGGAAGGACTGTCAGGATGTATTGTCCTTCAGGCTGTGTGGAGACTGGAATACACCTCGATATGTTCGTCACATGTTAGTCACATCCCCTCTTTACCTGCTGCAACCGCATTTTCATTTCATTTCATTTTATTGCATTTTGTTTCATTTTTTTTGCATTGATCATATGTTAATGGCACGGACACTAAGTCACTTTCATAAACCATTTTGCACCACTGATCTGTTAATATAGCTTTTATAGTTTTGTTATTCTGTTGCACTACTGTTATTATCTTTCTTAATTCTCTATTGTCTTATCTTTATTCCTCTCACTGAAAAGCAAAAAGAATGACAAAAGAATTTCCCTCTGGACACAAGTCCTTTCTTATCATATCCTATCTTATCTTATCTGTAGAAGTCCCTCTGAGATCATACACGGATTGCTTTCCTTGTCCTTTTTTGTTTTTTTTGCAACTGACAATCATACAGATGCAAGAGACTGACAGGCCTCAAGACGAGTGGTGCAATCATCCTCTCCTGTTAGCTGTGAGTAATTGCATTGATTGAGGTGGAGTGTTTTCCACATACCTTAAGAAGGGCTTCCTCCGGGTTTGCAGGTCTTCATCTATATATATGGGCACCCAGGCGTGTGGACAGGCTAACCACCGGCTTTCATGCTAATTATAATTTTGTCATTTGTTTCATTTTGTTTCTAAGACATGCAGTGAGAACTGACTTCCCTTCATTTAGTTTGCGTGGGTGGGTCTGTAACATGGCTGAGTGTGCGTCTGGGTTAAAAGCGGGTGCCGTGATTGCTAGCGCACTACCCACTTTGATGGCTAACGGTTATCAGCGTGTTAAAATTAGCCTCCGCTCTGACCTTGAAATGCGTGCAAAAACCCACATAATTGCACCCCATATTGGGAGAGTATTATCTTGGTTCTGCACATGTAGTCTGCAAACAAAGATGGTGCATCCACCCTCCCCTCACTGATCGTAATCAGGCCTGCCAATCTGGAGCCTCTCATTGTTGTATTTTCAGCTTGAGAGCACTCTTCTCTCATTGGGCTATTTAGCCTAGGTCTTTGGTTGGGTAGGATACAAATGACACGGAAACCGTGTCTGCCTGAAGCGCATGCCCAACCCCAACCCCCAATATGACTAGAAATCATGAAATTACAAAAGCCGGGAGAGCTGGCGCCAAATATGGGGGCATCAGAGGCGCTTGGTGAAAATAGGTTGAAACTGAAGCTTTGGCTTGGGAGAATTAAGAGCTAGCAGACAGAGAGAGCCTGAAGACAAAGCAGCTCACTGGAGGGGGAAGAGAGGAAAGTGGGGGAGGGGGCCAGGGTGGGTGTAGGATACAAATATTTTTCATGTGTAAATAAGGGACACTCAGTAATATCTGGAGCAAATACTAATGTGTAAGTCAAATGACCATAATGAATAATGCCTCTCTATACTGATACTCGCCAGTACTGATACCCACCAACACCTGCTGATACTGAAACCCACTGATACTGATACTATTCATACCCGTTGATACTGATACCCAATGATATTTATACCCGCTGATATTAATACCTGCTGATACTGATACTATTCATACCCGCTGATACTGATACTGTTTATACCGGCTGTTACCAATACCTGCTGATTCTGATACCTGCTGATACTGATATCCGCTGATACTGATACTTTTCATACCTGCTGATACTGATACCTGTCCATACTAATATCAGTTTACCTGCCGATACTGATATCCAATTATACTGATACCTGGTGATTCTGATACCTGTCTATAACAATACTTGCTGATACCGATGCCTGATGATACTGATACCTGTGCAAGTACAAAATATGAGCGGAAGTTATACACATTCCTGCATTGCCTAAAACAATAGTTGCATCTAGTCCTATTTAATAATTCAAATGAATAAATTATGTTTGTAGGTCATAATTAGTCAAGTTTGACATCAACAACAAGCTAGGCCTCTAAATGTGTTTCCAAGCTGCTTGGTCCACCCTCTTCCTCATCTTATCCAAGTATCCCAAGCCTTTATAATGATGTCACTAGTGATGGAGAACTGATTTTGCATAAAGGCATCACGGATTTCTCTAATCTATTAACGTTCTTTCCTTTAGCCACACCAAACG
Source organism: Hydrocynus forskahlii (assembly GCA_037974365.1). Classification (NCBI taxonomy): domain Eukaryota; kingdom Metazoa; phylum Chordata; class Actinopteri; order Characiformes; family Alestidae; genus Hydrocynus; species Hydrocynus forskahlii. The sequence goes on along the minus strand of JBBPCX010070243.1, from coordinate 6,247 downwards.
TGCTCTGTAACTTTGAAGCAGGGCCATGGCTTTAATTCTCAAAGGCTCTGGTCTCGTATTAAATGTACTAAATGCTAAAGAGTGGGTACTTTTTAAAAGATCTTTTCTCAAAAGGATGGTGTAATTATATAAGATTGTTTAACCTGTGCCACAGACGACTGCAGTGCCAGACAATCAGCAGCGAGCACAATGCCAGTTGTTCCTGAAGCTGCTGGAGACTGAATCCAGCAGCCTAATCGAACCTGGCATCAGTCTGGTGAGGTCTTTACGGTGAATTTGTCATAATTGGAATGAATGAGGATTATAATCACAATTCACTGCTGCCTTTCATTTGAACACATGCTTGATTTCCACTGCTATTAATAAACTCAGTGAAAGCAGCCTCTGACAGGATAAATGGACACACAGCCAATCTAACCACAGTGTTTTCTCCATTAGTCTATTAATACATGGATTTGTGAGTATTGATCGTCTCAGTTTTATGTATGTAACACCGTTTGTACTTTATAGGCAGCTTTACCTGACATAAAGCAGAGAGAATGCAAAAATAATACTAATTCCGATTCAGTAAAGAACAATCAATTAAGATAAATGGAATAAAACCTTTCAAGAAACAATTCAGATATGAGTTCATGATTTGGTCCGGGACTGCATTCAGTCATATCAAAACCTGGTAACTTTTTTCTCCATTTTGTTTTAAAACATCAGCAGCTCTTTATATTCCTTGCCATGATAAGTAGACCAATAGAAATGGTTCAAAATTACGGAACTTGTTTTATTCTAAAGGGACACTCTGGCCAAATTGAAATATTTGTTGTAAACATATGTGTTCGACTGCTACTGCAGTGCCACAATGTCTCTAAAGTAAGATTTTCCAGTTTAAAGATTAGGAAAACCCACTTATGATTATGCGACTTGAAGTTGGTGAGTTCAGAAGGAAGGCTAATTCAGTGGTTAGGGTTAGATAACAGACCCTTAAGCCACCCAAGCTGTGAGCAAATTAGTGAGTAGCTTAGACCCCACTTCATATGTTCTATTTCTGGATCAGATCCTGATCAGATTTTAGCCACATGTGTTTAGACTCTGTACTCAAATGAATTCTGATCACCATGTGAAGAATACGCAAATCAGCTTGTATACAACAACCAACCCTTGTTTTTCTGTTTCACTGAAAGAAAAGCCCAGTTTTGCAGCGACACAGTCAGTATTTACAAAAAGAGTCTGCTTAAAACAATGATCTCCTGCGTTGTTGTTGTCATGAACTATGTGCATTAAAACACAGTGTGTTGTAGTGAGACAGTGAGAAACAACAATGCAAAGGTGAAGTTTAACTAAACTGGAGTGGCTCATCTAGAATGGATAACTGACTTAAAATCACACTCAGAGTTGAAACTCATATCAGTAGTAGAACTGACAGAGCAGGCGATGGTCCGGAGGGCGTCTCTTTCATTATCAATTCAATACAATTCAATTTTATTTATAAAGTGCTTTTTACAACCAAGTTGTCACAAAGCAGCGTTACAGAGTCCAGGTCCGAGTCCCTTGTGAGCCAAAGGCGACAGAGGAGAGGAAAAACTCCCTCAGCTGGAGGAAGAAACGTCAAAAAGGGGAACTTCCTCCGGTCGACCCCAGAGGGAAAGAAAAGAGAGCCTTTATGGGGTTGAATAACAAGAGACGGTCTTCATGAACAAGATTATTGACAGATAGGCCGTCTACACCTAACAGAGTTGGAACCACTAAGTGTCCATAGAGGTAAATTTGTTGGAAGAGAAACTGAGAGTCTGTAGGTCATAAAACAACAGGAACAGGAACAACAATCTCCGCTGGAGTTTTAAGCAGCAGTTGCCCTGGGTTGGGGGAGGAGCACATGTGGAGCTGTGAAACCAGTCAAGGGCATGTTGGCATAGGACCCCAGCAATTGCAGGCCCGGGAAGGTGGTCCCCTGGGGTCCCATGGTGATCAGTCGGGCGGGAAAAGTGTGCAGCAGGTCCCCTCAGATAAAGAAAACGCTGTGACAGTACTGGGAGGGGTTTTGGGTGGTGGGTGTGTCCAGACAGCAACAACTTGTGTCTCAAAAGCATCTCAAAATCTCCTCCTGAAGAGGTTTGAAAAATCTGGAAAATGGTTTGCACCTACATATTTATCCAGATATAATCCTGATCCTCAAGACACAAAGTGAACAGGTGTAAACAAGGTCTTAGATACCTCACCTCAAGTTTGTCTCCTTTTTTCTGGCTGGACAGGTACATAACAGGAAAGATAAGATCACTGTTTTCTTTCCCAGGTTGCTCAATAGCTGAGGAATGAGTTATGCTAATGCTAGCGTGATTGTATTTATTAGCTTATAGCTTAGTGCTTAAGCTAGCACTCAGCCACCACAGGTTAAAAAAAGACACCTTCAGAAAATCACAGTGTGAACTCTCCCTTACCGACCTCCCCTCCTTGCCCCAATGCTAACCATCCAGACTCCCACGTGATTGGCCATCTCAGCGGGTGTAAAGGTGAAAATCACTTCTCATCATCCAAGGCCGTGCCACTGTTCGATTCTCTGTGGCGCCCGTTCCCTTTGTTCCGGCCCAGGCAGGGGTTGGGGTGGGGGGGTCGGCAGTAATGGTTCTTCAGGAGCAGCGCGCTGAGCCCATTCACATCACAGAGGTAATTATCTACAATCATGGGATGCTGAGAAAAAAATCTATACATGATTTAAACCCCTCCTTGTAAGGGGGTTGTTTCACACTGTGACCTTTAATCGCAGAGCTTCACCTGACCTTCATCACGTCACTGACTGACAATTTGCAGGGCTAAAGCTGAACCACTTTGAGTATCTACAAATACAAACTGTTTAGTAGTCTTCATGACCACCAACACTGTGAGGCATGTGCTTCCTCCAGTTCATGTGAAGCTCCTCCACATCTTCTCAAACATTTGCTAATAAAATGTTATTGGACTCGAACACTAAATGCTGGTTTCAGTATGATAACTAACTGACACTTGTTCTATCTAGCATCATGCTGAGTGATTGAGGGGAGAGGGAGGACCACCCTACCCCCCCAGAGAGAGAGAGAGGACAGTTATACTGAGTGATGGGTGGATCTCATACCCATCATACCTCTCAGTTCTGCCCTTTCTAGCTAGGCTTTAGCAAGATATGCCGGAGTCTTAACTTGCACTCCTCACAGATGTAAATAATTCTCGAAACATTTAAACAGAGCTAACTTTCTTCTATGTTTTCGTTATCTGAGGGGACCTGCTGCACACTCGCCCAGCCCGACTGATCACCATGGGACCCCAGGTCACCACCTTCCCAGGCCTGCAATCACTGGTGCCCTGTGCCAAAAAGCCCTCGACTGGTTTTGGCAGCTCACAGCTCCACACGTGCTCCTCCCCAATCAGGGGCAACTTCTGCTTAAAGCTCCAGGGAGAATGTTGCTCCTAATCCTGTTGTTGTATAGACTACAGTCTGTCAGTTTCTCCTCCAACAAATTTACCTCTATGGACACCTCTAAAGTGCACTTGTTCACTACATAGTATTTACTATATAGGTGAACAAGGGGAGGTGATGTTTAGTTAATTTTGGACACTTGGGATGTTACATGTTTACTAACTGTTGCTTATACACCCTACCCACCCAGAGAGAGAGAGTTATACTGAGTGATGGGGGAGATGGAGGACCATGTGCGAGTCTCTACAAAGAAAAGTTTCACACCAAACCCACTCTAAACAGTATATAGTGTGCAGTATGTAGTATGCAGAAATGTCCTCATTAGGGGGTGATGTATATTCGGCCTCATCTTATTGCTTTAAAAAACAGTAGTTAATAAACAGTAGGCTATGGTTGCTAGGCAACACCATGAAAACAAAATGAACCTATAAACAGCACAGTAGTTTGGTAATGAATAGGAAAGAGACTTAGAGAATTAAATTAACAAGATGTTTTAATGTGACTCAGTCATTTTTATAATAGAAATTATTTAGTTTATGATCAGTCGTATAACTGTTTCATCCTCAGTAGCTACTGGGCTCATAAGTGACATCATTATCTGTTTAAGACCATAGGACTATTTACATCAATGTAAAGCCCAGAAAACTGAAACCAGAAGCGTTTAGAAAGTAGGTTAGGAAGTTAAAAAGGCATTTTGCGTTTGCATTGAACCCCACGTTATGTTACCACACCAGACTGCCTCTGCTGTTGCATCGTTGACTGCGAAGTCGCGCGAAAAAATTCACCCCTACACACCTCCCCCACCAAACTCTCTCTCTCACACACACACACATCATTTTTACCTGTCACTTCCCTAATAGGTAGTCTCAGTTATTGTCAGATGAACTGAAGCGTTTTGTATTTTTTGCTGCTGCCTGTAGAAACTGCTCTATTTCTATCATACGGTCCTACTGAGGACAGTCCATCACATGAGACGGAAACTATCTCTACAGCATTGTCAGTCAGAGAATGGAACAGTGTGGTTCAACCCTTTACTTCACATCATAGAGGCTCTCAGTTCTGGCAAGAACCTTGACATTACAGCTACCCGAGATCTTCCCTGTCGTCTGCAGAGGCGGAGTCACGTAGTTACTTGTAAGTCAAATTAGTATAAGTTTGTATTTTCAAATGGATCATGAACTGTTAAATGTGTTCCCAATGATGAACAGAGCTGTATGTGAGAGTGTAATTATTAAGAAAGCCGTCAACAGAGCAGTAGGACTCGAGTCCAGCCTCAAGTCCAAAACTGTGTGTGTGTGTGTGTGTGTGTGTGTGTGTGTGCGCGTGTGTTAAAGCATCATTTTAAAGGAAATGAAGACACATCATAAGAAAAATGATGCAGTGTTCAAAGAACTTGAATAATTAAAAGAAAACAAATCTCATGTTCAAAATGGCAATAATTGCCCTTGACGTACTTCTAGCAGTGTTTTGCCATCCAGTGGGTCTCATTGTGAGAGGAGAGTGTCGATTACAGCAGTGTTTTATACTTTTCCTCATTAAATAAGATGTGATTCAGGTGATCACTGATCAGTCCCTCATAAAGCAGAATGAGGTGCTTGTGTAGGAATTTAACAGACACTGGCATGGAATAGTTTCATATTCATAGAGATGCTGATTTCAAAATAAACTGCAGTGCTCTCTTATTATTTATATATATATGTTGTAACTCTTGCCTCCCCAAAATTATTCATTAAATGAACTTGTTCAGAAAATGGCTCATTGATTTTAATTATTTCAGAATCCATTTGGAAAAGGGCTCCGACACTTGATGCCAGATAACCAATCACATGCCTGCCAAAACTTCATCTCCATGCTCATCTTTTCATTTTGGCCACTCAAGCATTTCGACTTGACATTTCATTTGCACTCAAACCTTTTTGGACTTGGTCTTGACTAGGTCCCAAATAGTCCTGGTCTTGGACTCAGATTCGTCTTGGACTCAAAGCATCAGAATGTAACAACAGCACTGTTTAAGGTGGGAAGAAAAATGTGAATGAAAAGCCAGTTGAAGTCTAGTGTTTCCTACGCTGACAGATGCTGGGTGTCCTAAACAGTTTAACTCCAGTTTTGTACTCAGGTCTTTTTCTAGTCCCCTTTAGCATTTGCATTTCAATAAAATAACAAAACATTTTTCTTCAGCATGGGTTTAGGACACTCTTCCCACTTCTGGTTGTCTTGGAAAAGTAACACTGTACTAATTGTGAATTTCAGCTACACCTTTGATGGCTCCGCGGTGCTAATCACTGTAATCACTGGGACGTTCATGTGACTTACATAACAGGGTTCAGGAGGCTGGGGGGCTGCGGGCAGACAGAAGAGAACCTTGACTTGCATTTGAAAAAAAGTCCTCAGCATTAATTTGCTTGTCCTGACCTTCCAAATTGTGGGGTGGTTCATTTGGAATGACTTTGCTCTGACCCAAAACTGTAGGTCAAATCATATACAGCAATCACGGCTCTGGAAAAAAATAAGAGATCACTGCAAAAATGTTCAGTTTCTCAGGTTTTACCTTTTATAGGTGCAAGTACTGAACTGAACAGCTTTGCCTCCGCCTTTTCTCCTCATTTCCAAATTAAAATATTGTTCTTTATCAGTTTAAAGGAAATGACAAAATACCAAAATGAGAGAATTGATGCAGCGTTTACAGAACTTGAATAATTCAAAGAAAACAAATCTCTTGTTCACTATCAAACAAAATGGCAATAATTACCTTTGACGAACTTCTAGTAGTGTTTCACCATCCAACTGGTCTCACTGTGAGAGGAG
>JBBPCX010070242.1:0-10767 GCA_037974365.1 Hydrocynus forskahlii | reverse complement strand
CTCTTTTTCTCTCTCTCTCTCTCTCTCTCTCTCTCTCTTTCTCTCTCTCTCTCTCTCTCTCTCTCTCTCTCTCTCTCCAGCATCCAGGCCAGTTGGACAAAGCTTATGCACTTCTCCTCTCCCTCCACTGATCCAGTCCTGCTCTGTCCCGTGCTCCAAACCCTGTCATCTCTCACCTTGGTCACCTTGGGGACCTTGTCTCCATGACAACAGTGTAGAGCATCATGGAAAGAAAGGTCAGAGAGAATCTGTGAGAAGCTCAGAAGACGTCTGACCCCTTAAACTGTGGGGTTATTATATATTTATTCATCTTCAGTAGAAATGATTCAAAAATAGAAAGATGATGTAACGATAACAGAAAAGGACCCAAATGCAGAATAAAAAAAATGGAAAGTTTTAATGAAGCACCAAGTCCACAAAACCAGAATGCCAAAATCCAAAAATGTAGCAAAGAGTCCAAAACCAGAAAATCAGTACAAAGGCAACCACAGTTAAGTCCAGAAGGCAAAAAGGTAAATCCAAAGTCCATAAACGGGTCAAAGAAACACAAGGAAGAACACGGTCCAGAATGCAAAGGAGAGCGCTTAGTAACTAGATAGGGCTAGTATACTTCGCACTGGTGGATAGTCCTGCAGGCCTATATGTAGTCCCAGGACGTCTAGTATTCAGGTGAACTAGAGCTCTGCCCTGGACCTGGAGGGGCCTGGAGCTGTGATCTGCAGAGGGCTGTCTGGGAGCCTCTGGCTGGGCCATCACCCCTAATTCTGTCCCAGTCCTTACAGAAAATACGTGCAGGTCCACATATGGCAGGCCCACATATCTAAATTTAAAGTTAAAGAGTGAAAAGAAAAGTGTTGATATTAATAGATATTTTAAATTGAAAATGTTAGTCAAAAATTTATGCATGTGATATTGCAGGCCAAAAACAACAATGTGTTTTGGTAAGTGTGACGAGCACCAGGGGTGTATATACACATATGAATTCATTCTCAGATCAGGATTTAATAAAAAAAATTTATGTGTTTAAAATATCTTGGTTCTATAGAAGAAAAAAATAATTCTTTGCAAAAAAAATGCACATATTATAAAAAAAAAATAAACACCGGAGCATGTCCTTGTGAAAAAATAGGATAGATTGGATGACTATGTTTTGCTCACTGATGATGGCTTCCATTAAACACAACAAATGAGAAACCACTAGAAAAGAACAAGGAGCATATCGGCTATTCATTTTAATTTTAGTGTCAAAATTCTATTGAAAATGTTTCACCTTTAAAATATACAAAAATACACACAATTTCCAATCTCAGATGGGACTGAGCTCAGAGTCCCTGACCTGCAGCTGCAGTTGCAGCAGTGTAGCACTCACCCCTGCAACATTCACTGTCAACCTCTTGTTCTTCTCTCTTTTCATCTCTCTCTTTCTCCTTATCTCTGTCTCTTTTCACTCTCTCGCTGTAACTTACCTGATGTGCTGTTTTACTCCTGTTTATTCTTTTCTGATCAGTTGAGTCATTATGCAGCCATAAAGGATTTGATTACACTGCACTGCCAGTGTGTGCGTGCGTGTGTGTGTTGTGAGTGTGAGTGTGTGTGTGTGTGTGTGTGTGTGTGTGTGCGCGCGTGTGTGTGTGTGTTCTTTAGATAAGTGCAAATGGCTAGATGAGCGCAATTTCCCCTGGAGTGTTTGTGCTTCTATTTAAATGGCTCTAATTTGAATTTAATAGCTCAGCTTTAATGAAAAGAATGCTGGTGGCTTTAGACATCCATACAACCTGATTGCTCACACTTGCTTTTATACGCTTTGAAACTCGTACTGCCAGTCGAAAGTCTACAATGACTTGACATTTTAATAATCAGTTTATTAAAGAATAATGTATACAGTTTATCCTGTGTTCAGAAGTATCCTGGGATTTATTCTAATTAGTGACCTGTAGGGGCATTTAAGTAATAAAGCCTCTTTTCAGTTAATCCAAGAACAGATATAGCCTATAAAATAATCTAATATATAATAATAATAACAATAATAATAATAATAATAATAATAATAAAAGAAAAGCACTCATAGCAATATTCAAACATCAGCTCCTGACCTCACTAATGCTCATGAGGACGGAGGCAATCAAATACTGACAGCAATGTTCCAACTTTAGTTCCTGACCTCACTAATGGTCTTGTGGCTGAATGTAATCAAATCCTTAAAGCAATGTTCTACTATCTGGTGCAAAACCTTCCCAGGAGAGTTGAGACTGTTACTATGTACTGAAATATGAACTAGATGGTACAATGAAAAAACAAGACATCAGCTCCTGTGTTTTAGGAAGAGTTGTATTTATGTAACACATTTATGCCTGCGAAATTAACTGACACATTTCAAACATGTACATTCAAAGCTCCATGTGTTCCAATGTACCACACAGTGCTGTAGATTTTATTCAGTAATATTATGTTTTAAGGGAACAAAAAACTTATGAACTGATAAACAATGCAATGTAATTATGAATTTATAGTCATTTCTTGTGGAGTTTTTTTGCCTTGAGATTTGATTGTCACTCTTCAGATATGACGTATTGTGTATTGTTTTATTATACTTTCGTTCTAAATGCTGGGCAATTTCTCAGTTATGACATCATCTAGTTTATGAATGATCAGGTTATCATTCTGTATTTTATTTAAATCTTGAAATCCATGAACAATCAGTCTGTACGTGTATTTGGTTTCAACATTGATTCCAAACTTTTGCAGAGTAGTTTACATCCCACCTCCCACACACACTCATGCATACGCACACACACACACACACACACACACACACACACACACAAACAAAAAAAACAAATAAAAACATTCTCATGGAGTTTCTCCTTCTCAGGTTTCATGTTAAGGACGCGTTTTATAGTTGAGGAAGCATGGGGTCAGGCTGAGAGCTGCCCTCACATTACTGAAGCCTTAACCTGCAGTGACCCCATAAACTTCCAGTGGCGGGTGATGGGACGAGGCCTCTGCGTGCCTCAGGATGGCGCTTGTGGCCGTGGAACCCAAGAGCAGATCCTGGAATGTGTAACAGCGACAGGTACAATACGCTCTTCAGTTTCTTTAATTATACCATAGGACAAAGGGAGGCTAGTAGGGAGAAATTTTGTTACATTTCAAAGGTATTTTACAATTAACTCATTTTGCCAACAGCCAATACTAGTCATGTTTAATTTCTTCATATTCAAAGACAGTCAGTCATTTTGTGAGCTGCTTATCGTAAGCAGAATCGCAGGGGAGGGGCATGCTGAAGGCTATCCTTGCACTCATTAGGCGAAATCTTTCTGAAGTATACCATTGATTTGCAGTAATGTAGGCTTGCTCTTACTTTATTGTATTACATGGGGAGATGATTGTTTCTTTTGTATTGTATGAACATTTTTGATGCATGGACAAATGGTTACATCTTGTTAAATTAACATGCTTCAAAATTAATAGCTTTTTTCTTCTATACAGTTACCATTTCCTTCTTTATTTCTTTTGAATCAAGTATACTGGATGTGCATGACTCTTTTTCAGTTTTACAGTATCCTGGCAGTTTGTAGAGGAATTTGTTTTGGATGCACAGTTTAAGCACCTTCATGTTTTGTTACATGAAATGTACTCAGCAGGGAACAAACTTCAATATGACATTTTTCTACACATTTTAGAGCACATTGTATTTTTATTTGCTGAGATTTTCCAATAGGTTACATTGAATAACTTGTTCTCCATAGAGAATGACATGTTTTACAAAACATGTAATTTGACCAGCTGCATCTGCATATTTGCACTTGGCTGAAAGCGCTGGATCATTAACGAGCTGAAGTATGTGTAAATCGTTAGTGATTTATGGATGAACACACATGACTCAGTGCATCAGTGTGAGAATCAGTTGGATATGATTAGGGCTGCAATAAAACTCAGCAGGATAATCACCACACGCAAAACAAATTAAGAGTCAACCAAACATAATATACTATTGTTTCATAACATTTTGCGTTGTTACCACACTTTTTACCTGTGGAAAGTATCCCTTCATCAATTGGTCATTTGATAGCACTATATGCTGTGCACACACACACACACAGACACACACACACACACACACACACACACACACACACGCACGCACGCACACACACACACTGTGGTATCTAAGACATTAGCCTGTGTGGGAAAGCACACCAAGCTGCTCCAATCTCTCCTCCTCTTTGTCTTCCTCTGGTCTGGGCTGACTTTGTCCCCACAGAGATAAATGTGGCTCATCTATCAGAGCACACACTGTTTTTGAGAGAGCAGGACGTTATGGGACACACTGCTAATGACTGTCATTATACCACCACCCACGCACCCCCAGCCTCCCCCCCCCTCGCGCACACACACACACACACACACACAGCGGTCTCAATATCAGCATGGGCTCAGTTACATACCCTCTCCTCTGAGTGGCATATTCTGGCCTTGAGATGACAGCTGAAGGCTGGCAGGTGCTGAAGGCTGCCTTTTCGGTTTTAGTTCTGGCTAGATGTCTCACAACTGTCTCCTGAGCCTCGCAGTGAGACAGTGTTGTGGCTGAAGTAGGCTGCAGGTGTATGCATAGTGCCTCTCATACACTATTCAGGCCTCTTTGACACATTCGACTCTTCAGATTGTGTGAATCCTGTCATAAAGCTGCCTGTATGTCACTTATCCATGGCCACGGATATTGAGTTAAGCTGCTGTTCTTGTGAGTCTGGATAATCATTACAGTAGATAAAGCTCTTTAGAGTACTTAGCGGCAACTTGTTCTCACATATGTCATTGCTGTCCAACTTGCACGCAAACACGATATATGCTTGTTATATCTACATAATGTTGAAATGACAATGCCATAAATATGTCATGCTATATGTTGACAGATTATGTCCATCAAGGTAACATTATAAATGTAATAACATAAAATTACTGGTAATTACTAGTAACTGCCATGATTGATGCTTTAATATTTGATGTTATAACAGTTTAGGTCTTATGCTAATTTACATGTTGCGGTATCGGTCATGACAAACACAGACAATGGTAATATTATCTGTTATGACAGCTCATAACAGTATATGACACCTTCCAAGACATGTTTACACTATACAAGCCAGAATTTTTTACAGACTTGGTCATCAGAACTAGGCACCCATCAACGGTGACCTAACCTTGAAACCTTGCACTAACAGTAACCACATGAGTCTTTTACAGGTCAAGTGCTTTCAGATAATATGATCAGAAATAACTGCTTGCCACTGTTCGTGGTTTGGTTCAATTTCTATATATGTAAAACGTTTCATCACATCTCAGTTTTTTTTTATGTCAACTTTACAATATTCAAACAAACACACAGACCTACTACCATTTGTAACCAGAGGGAGGAAGAGAATCTTAAAAATTACCTTGGACATTTAAAATGTAAAGATTACCATTGTAAAAAAAAGTTTTTCATGAGATTTATTTTTGTATCTGGAGAGTTTTGGCTCACCTTTCTTCTGCAGGGATGAAATTATGTTAATTTACTCTCTGATGTGTTAAATATAAAATATTAATAATCTACACTATTCAAAATTTAATTAACTTGATCCATTCATGCCACACATTTATGTTTAGTCAAGTCAGCATATCCAAACTTTCTTACCGCACCATAACACTGATGGAGCAAAATCAAAATATTTAATAACAATTTATTTATCTTTTATTTGAATAGAATATTCTTTGAGCCAAAATATATAGATACTTAAAAACAACACAATTCGTGTCCTTAATGTCAACATAGTTTATGTTTCTAAGTTAAACAACCCAGTGCTTCATTTTCTTAAGTGTAAAAAATTGCTGTGTTGCCAAATTACTATTTACAGCTGAATTTGTGTGTGTTTAATGATGTATGCTAGATTCTATAAGAGGTACACTCTGTGGACAAAAGTATTGGGACGCCTGACCATTACACCAACTGGGACTTCAGTGCCAATGCTCTTAAATACACTGACTTTAGTATGGAGTTGGCCCTCCTTTTGCAGCTTCTTGGAAGTCTTTCCACAAGATTTTGGAGTATTTCTGTGGGAATTTGTGCCCATTCATTCTGTAGCGCATTTATGAGGTCAGGCACTGATGTTGGACGAGAAGGTCTGGATCACAGTCTCCGTTCCAGTTCATCCAAAAGGTGCTGGATGGGGCTGAGGTCAGGGCTCTGTGCGGGTCACTCAAGTTCTTCCACACTGAACTCATCTAACATGTATGGAGCTCACTTTGTGCACTGGGACACAGTCATGCTGGAATAGAAAAAGGTTTTTCCCAAACAAAGTTGGAAGCATGGTGTTGTCCAAAATGTCTTGGTCTGCTGAAGCATTAAGATTAAGCCCTTCCCTGGAAGTAAATGGCCTTGCCCAGACCCTGACAAACAAGTTTGTCCCAATACTTTTGTCCATATAGTGTAAGTCTAACATCAAATGGGCTGAGTTTGGGATAATACTGCTAACCTAAGATCACTTCTATCAGGAGGCAGACATACAGTGAAAACAGTTGTGCCCCCCTTGTCAAACTGACCCTTCTGCTGGGTCTGGTTGTAACACGTAGTTCATATCACCACCACTGTTAAAGAATATGAGTAAATAGGCAAGTTTCTCTACAATGTGCAATTTCCCTTTATTTCACATTTAAAAAATAGGTGTTTTTGTCCTTTTTCCCAAATATCTCCTGATGAATTCCCCTTTAAAAACTGCAAGAAAAACTCAGGATCTACATGGAAAGGGCAAAAGACCTCAAGTTAATTAACATTTTCTTGAAATATCACCTGACGTATTAATTAAGGATGTACAGTATTATCCACATCACATCTTTAGAAAGTAGACCTTATATTGCATTTGGCTACTATTTAAACAGAATGTAATTATGACTACTTAGAGATTATCAGATACATTTCACAATGAAAGAACATGTACTTAAAGTCAGGCAATGTGCAAAAAAACCCTTTTATTTACTTTGCATGGATACTGAACTTGATTAATATGAGCTATTATTGTCCTTGTTTATGCCTAAATGCAAGATCAGCTGAAGAAACTAGCACTGACCCTATGTACCGATAACACTGCTCTGATCAGATTGAACAGAGAGTAAATAGAGCTCCACCAAAAAAAAGAAAAAGAACAATCAATTTGCATTCTTCTCCCTACGATGAATAGGGTGTGAATTGGATGCTATTCACAGATCATTTTGAGCCTTCCTGCTAGACCGACTCACAGCATGCTGGGATATGCAGTGTGCAAAAGGATCAAATTCTTTTACAAAACATTCAGAATCAGAAAACTTCATTGATCCCAGAGGAAATTGCTTAAACAAAAGAAATGCAAAAATAGCCCGCATGGTTAGAGAGGGCACAGTTTACTAATCCAAAATCTGCTGGAATAACTGCTGAAAATGAAGCAAGAAAGTTTGAAAAAAACACTAAAATGCAACGATGTGACACGGAGTAGTCATAACATACCTACAACAGCCATGTTTTGTTATGGTGGGTCATGTTTATGCTGTAAGTCCTTTGCCATCAATGGAAAAGGCCCACCATAGGACCACTGCTGACTAGATACTGTTACTTAAATGGTGGACTATTCTCTGCAGACCAGTGTCACCAAAATGGTATTGTGTGTTTGGTGCTGGTACAAATGCATCAGGCACGGTGGTATTGCTGTTTTTTATCTCTGTGCCAATCATATGAAGATTAAAGATTCTTTATTTGTCACATGCAAGTACAACACGGAAGGAAATGTATTTGTGGCGAAAAACTTACTACTGATTTAGGGTTAGAGAATGAGGAACGAAACTGTGCATGGAAGAGGAAAATTCAGTGTCCAGTAAGTATATCTATGAGATGTATGCGGCAACTCAGAGCGCCAAAATACTCAGGGCTCAATGTACTAAACCATTTGGGTCAGTCTCATTCATTCTGCCTGCATGTTATGTACGAAATAGGCACATAAATCAAAAGAGAAAAGCAAAATGTACTTTTCTGCTTCATTCATATGTATTTGAAGGGGGCTAAGTAAAATGTGGGATGATCAAACAAATAGTGGGTGGAGATATTTTCATATCTCACAGTGGCTGGTTTTGCATCAGATACCCTCTGCCTTTTAGAACTGGGTGTACGTGTCCATTAGGGTCTCTAAGGATATGCTGCTGAGAGACTTTAATAATAGCAGCTATAGCAGTTAGGCTGAGACACTAGCCTTGAACACGAAAGCATGAAAGAATGTTTACCCATTTTAAAAGATCAGATGTGAAATGTGTGAGATGGTGCAATATGTGATACAGCAACAATATGCACACATAGTCCTGGTGACAACCTTATTATTTTAATGCGCCTTTAAAACCCTGTGCCTCATAAGTGCACAGTAAGTGTGATAAGTGGGAGTCTCAGTAAATTAAGTAAATACATATGTATTATAAGTGCATACTGCAGTTGCTTCAAAGCTTATTTTGCACTGTGGCTGTGATCATAAGTACCTTTGGCCCTCAGTCCCTCAGATTATATTTATTCTTTATCTCTATTTTGCAAAGATAATGAGATTATATGAGAAATGGGCTTGCAAGTGGTAAGTGTAAAAGCGCATGTGCAGAACCAAGGTTCTAACTAAAGCAGGAGAGCATCAATTCTCTTCTGACTTCACTCATTTCAGCCTCCCTGTTATTTCGAAACACCAATGTGAAGTCTATTCGAAGCAGCTCATTGTGCTGACTTTTTTTGTCAGTAAGCAGTTCTCCGAACACTATTCCTCCGTGACTCCTTTCTATGCCGGACATTCTGTGGCTCAGTCAGGCAGAAGAATGGCCCTCTCCTACAATGGAAATAGATCCTTAAAAATAAAATCCAGGGACTACATGCTATCAGTGAGATGGAATAAATTATACCCTTATAAAATAACAGGCTCAGTGAAAATTTCAAGGGTCATAAAATGTACATTTTAAATGTGGCACAACTTTAAATCGGTCTTCAGCTTTCGAAAAGACTTTCATTTGCATATTTATTTATTAGGCCCAGATATGCAATAGCTCTGAAGGATGTAAATCAGTTGCTGTGATGTGGCCTTCCTTGGGATTCTAGCGACAATTGGAACAGCAGGATTGAATAAAAGAGGTTATCACTCTTCTCTTCATCTGTTTATATATATATATATATATATATATATATATATATATATGCAGTAACCCCCTGCTTTTCACGGGGGTTACATTCCAAGAGCACCCACGTATAGTGAAAAAACGTTTTGGTTAAAAAAAAAGGCCTAAAAATGTCTATTTTTATAGTGTAAACCCTACATATGCTCCCAAAACACTTTAATTTCATTTTAAACTTAGTTTAATACATTACCCTTAACAAAAATGTAAAGGTAAACCCATATCTGTACTGTACAGTTTACACTAAACTCCTGCAGTGATAGAATGTAAATACTGATATTACCCCTGTATAGACTGTACTGTAATTCATGCACAGACATTTTCTTATTCTTTGCTATAAGCAGGGTAAATACAGTAATAATTTAATGTATTATTAGTAATAAAAATACAGTAAAATATACGGGTAATTACCAATTTTTACTGTTCAATAATTTAGTGTTTGTCGGGCAGGTGTCTTACTCAGGCGCTTCAGGAGGAGTCGTATTGTAGTGACCCGCCGGTTAAAGCAGACACTGGACAGAGTGAGCTCAACAGCCTCTTTTAATTTCATTTACAGTAATAAAAATACAGGGCTTTAAGAAGAACAAAACGAAAAACAAGAAAAACACCGGAGACGCTCCAGGAGGGAAATTCTGGTCTGCAGCTTCCACAGGTGCATCAAACAGCAGCAGCCAATCAGCAGCAAGGAGAAATAAATAACGTTCTCGGATTGGCTACTTTCAAACCTCCTGCCTCTGAGTACAGCGGTTTTTAACCATCCCAAGACGCGCTTTCTTTGTGTTCTCTGGACAGTACAAAAACATTTATACAGTTATATTTTATAAGGAAATGTTACTGAATTTACGTTAATGTTTATGTTACAAAATTAGTAAATTATACTTTTCTTAATAATTATGCATGAAGAATGTGGAGGATATCTGCAGTTTCCACGAATTTGCTGGAGGTTTTCACCAACAATTATTTGTTCAGTTCTAGGAAAAAATTACTGAATCCGAAACACTTAATTTAATTTAATTTTAAACTCAGCTTAATACATTATCCTTAATATGTAAAGATAAACCCGAATAGGCTGGACAGTGTGTACACTGAACTGCCCTCTCCCACAATTAATCCATGCAAGCATTTTTTTTTGGTATGTGCTGCTGTTTTCTTTGGTATAAGCAGGTAAATACAATAATAAAATTAATGTATTTTTTAGTAATAAAAATACACTAAAATGTACAGGTAATCACCAAAAATTTTTACAGTTCAATAATTTACAGTTCATAATGGTGTGCAACAGCAGCATAACTTTTTTCTTCCTTACCAGTGTCCCAACTTAGGAGTTTTTTAAGATATGAGTCGTCTTTCGGACGATTTTTTGGTTTGAGTTGAGAGCTAAAATTCGGTTATGAGTGTCTGTGCTTGCAGTTATTTTGCAAAAGTTCGTTTACAGTCTGCACCTCACTGAAGCAGAAGGAGTCGATAAAGGCTGTAACGCCAGCCAACGGCATTAAAATATTTTCTAAACAGCGGCCATCTATCCATGAAAACATGGAGAAGCTGCTGATAATGTGGTTGATGGAG
>JBBPCX010070241.1:0-10768 GCA_037974365.1 Hydrocynus forskahlii | reverse complement strand
GGGGTAGCATGAGGGTATTTGTGTGAGTTGATCCACACCTGAAACTCAAAATCCAAGAACTTAAATACAAAACACACTCTGACCAAAACCAATCATAAGGCACAATCACTTAAACTAATACAGAACAGGTGACACAGTGACCCAAGACACAGACATGCCCATACACAAATATCAAAATAAAAGTCTCTAAAACAAAACACCATTGCGGCCTCTAGCGGCCACTCTGAGGACGTCACAGTAACTGGGTGGATGTGAAAAATAAAAGGTTAAATTTAGTCTACATTAGAAATTAGTTCACATTGTATGTACAGTAGCAAGCAACAACGATGTGACTACTGGTGACTACTGGTGATGATCAACTTCAGTTATTATTCAGATGATTATATTTGAGTAATATATACCTATTATATACCTATATTTAAGTATATATATATATTTTCCCAGATACCCAGGTTTCATGTGGTTAATCAGTCACTTTCATTTCCATTTCCAAAGGCCATGTTGCACTCTTCTCAAAGTATTAATTGTCTCTTGTATTTGTTTTAGTTTTCAATGTAAATGTGTTCAGACTGTTTTTGGACCAATTTGACAACGAACTGGCAAAGGGCAAAAAAGAAGCATCTGATAAATAACTTGCATTAGAATCTGCTGAACACAAAAAAGATACAATTTTTGATCTATCAAACTAAACAGGCATGTGAACATAATGGAAAACTGTGTAAATTTTAAATTATATCTTAAGGCTACATTGAAACTTTGTACAACCGTTTAAATTTTAGTGGCTCATGAACTCAAAAGTAAAGGCAGTTTATATTCAGACTGGTGTTTGATCTTACATTCAGTGGACCAGTGATCAAAACTACTAATTTTCCTGACTTGTGGTGAGTGTGCTAAGGCAGAGGAAGCACTAAAACACGTCAAGCAGAGTTACTCCAGAACCAGGGTGGAAATTACATTTTTGCCTCACTTTGAACACTTCACACTCAATATTTTTTGGCTTGGATTAACAGTACAGTCCTACAGGCAACCTTTAACCTCTCTTTCTTTACAAAGTTGGTTTTTTACAGATACATTCACTGAAAGGACACCAAAATCAGTTCTTCAAGGAGAGTCCTTTCTGAAACTGGTTCTTTCTGAAATCATGTTTTCATTACCTTGTAAATCAGGGTTGCTCTAGAACCCCTGGAGATCACCAGCACAGATTGGTGATCTTTAAATTGTCAGGTTTATCTGTGAGTGTGTTTGAGCAGGGAGCTTTGAGCTTTGACTAATAATACTTTATTATTAAAGGCTACATCCCAAACCTTTGTTATTGGTCATATACACTACATTAACAATAGTATTGGGATGCCTGACCATTACACCAACAGGGACTTTAATGACATTACATTCAAACACATAGACTTTAAAATGGAATTTGCAGCTATAACAGCTTCCACTCTTCTTGAAAGGCTTTTTGGAGTTTCAGTGGGAATTGGTGCTCAGTCACTCTGTAGGACATTTATGAGGTCAGGCACTGATGTTGGACAAGAAGGCCTGGCACACAGTCTCCATTTCAGTTCATCTCAAAGGTGCTGGATGGGGTTGAGGTCGGGGCTTTGTGTGGCCAATCAAGTTCTTCCACACTGAACTCATCCAGCCACGTCTTTATGGAGCTCGCTTTGTGCACTGGGACACAGTCATGCTGGAATAGAAAAGGTTCTTCCTCAAACAGTGTCCACAAAGTTTGAAGTGTGGCATGCTGAAGCATTAAGCTTGTTTTTCACTGGAAGTAAGGGGCCTAGCCCAAAACCTGAAAAAAGATGTGTCCCAATACTTTTGTCCATACAGTGTATCTAACAGTGCTGGACATTTGCCCTGCAGGACTGGAGTGTGCACCCTTGTTCTAGAAAGAGCTTAAACACTGTTTGCGTGTGGATAAATACTGAAGAATGTTCGCTTGTTTGAGTGAGAGTATGAAGAAGAGGCTAAAAGAGGAATGGATATGAGATAAGATCTCACACAGCAGTCATAGTGGAGTGGATCCACTGAAAATAAATACTGGCTCAATCCTGGGTCGTGCAAAAACAAATGGTGGACCAGAACTGTCTCAATAACAGTTATAGGTGTCCACCCAACATGCCTGTGGTTTTAATATTTTAATATCACTTGTTGTAACTGGAAAATGATCTTTAACACTGGTCCTGGAGTAGCTTTGTTTGCATGTTTAGTTTTTCCTGCTTTAACACACACCTCAGTATGGCCTTGTTGGTTAGGTTATTGCTTGGATCAGGCATGGTGGAAAACACCAACATATGCAAAATAGGAGAACCCCAGAAACAGGTCTTGAAGACAATGTGTATGTACTCTATATGGACAAAAGTATTGGGATGTCTGACCATTACACCAACAAGACTCTACTGATATTGTATTCAAATTCATAAACTTTAATATGGAGCCGGCCCTCCTTTGCAGCTCTAACAGCTTCCACTCTTCTTAGAAGGCTTTCCACAAGATTTTGGGGTTGCTGTAGGAATTTGTGCCCATTCATTCAGTAGAGCATTCATGAGGTCAGACACTAATGTTGGATGAGAATGCCAGGCTCGCAATATCCACTGCAGTTCATCCCAAAGGTGTTGGATGGGGTTGAGGTCAGGACTCTGACCCAAAAGTGTTGAATGGGGTTGTGTGGGCCAGTCAAGTTCTTCCACACCGAACTCATCCAACCATGTCTTGATGGACCTTGCTTTGTGCACTGAGACAGTCATGCTGGAATAGAAAAGATTCTTCCCCAAACAAGTGTCCACAAAGTTGGAAGCGTGGCGTTGCCCAAATGTCTTGGTATGATGAAGCATTAAGACTGTCCTTCACTGAAAGTAAGGGGTCTAGCCCAAACTCTGAAAAACAAGTGTGTCCAAATACTATTGTCCATATATTATACATGACCAATAACAAAGGTTTTTGATATAAGTTACTTATATACAGCTTGAGAGACAATTTATTTCTCACAGACAATCACACACAGGTACTACAGATCTACAGAGGTTTCCCATGGCATTTTTGTATTAACCCTTGCAATCTGGTGGTCTAGTGAGGTGATGTTCACTCTGTGCCATGTAAACATACCCTGTGTCATGTAAACATATGTGTGAGTGTATGGAGGCTCGGGTGTGATGTGTGTTGTGTTGCAGGGGGGATTTTATGGTTGCGTGTGTCTGAATGAGCGAGTGCGACTGAAACAAAGCTGTCTAAATCCCATTTGGTTTGGAGGCAGTGAACATGGAAACCTACCAACTCAGCAGCTAATTCACCTAATAGGATGTTCCACCCTAAATGGGGGCTCATGGTAATACTGCCATTTTCATTCATGCTGGAAATTGTAGTTTTAAATTACAGTTTAATGCTTCAGATTTTTAATAATAATAAAAAAAGCCACCCCCACCCAATCCCCCTTCCAAAAAAAATTTTTTTTAAAAGCTGCGCTTCAACACAAAAATTACCAGTGCTGCTGAACGGAAACCCAGCATCCTATTGTCAGCCAATTACTATGCAATCTCTCTCTTATGACTGAATAGCTCTCTGTTAGCAAATAATGAAAAGGCAATTATGGCAAAGCTGTGTTCACATTACGCTCTTCATTTTGTGTGCCGGCGTAATTATTGTCAATCCTAGAGGCTTACTGTAGCATGGAGGACGCAGCAGGGAAGAAAATGGAGTGGGCTGGTGCATGGAAAATTAGAAATGTCACAGCTACCTTTTTATCAGTGCCACTAGACCTCCTCTCTCCCTCTCACACACACACACACACACACACACATATGTTCATACGTGTAGACCCTCAGACAGTACACTATGTGCACACATAGACCCAGATAATAATGTAGGTTAAATAAATATGCATGGACATATCTCAGACACAAAGCATATGTATATATAATGAATAGGAGATACACAAAGTGTGTGTATGTGCATGCGCATGTGTGTGTGTGTGTGTGTGTGTGTGTGGTATGTGTGTGTATGTGTGTGTGTTGATACAGTATTTCACAGAGCAGGCGGAAATGGCATGCATTCATAAAGTGACAGGACAAAAAAAAAGCACCTCCCTTTTGTTCTCCCTTTCTTTTTTCCCACCTCTTAAAGCAACGATTCCCTGAAGTCCCCCCCCCCACCCGTCTTCTCTCTCCCTCTCTCCCCTCGTGTCACTAACAGGGTGGAAACATCCCTCTTTCTCTCCGTGGACCCTCATTATCTCCCTCTTGGCTGTGGGCTAATGGGGAGTGGCACATAACTGATTCTCTTTAGTAGGTTTGATTTTGATGTGCCAGGCGCGAGCCACCAGCGCCACGTACGGACAGCCTGTTCTGCACACATGTGCGGAACAAGAAAGCGTGAGTGTGTGTGTGTATGTGTGTGTGTGTGTAAAAGAAGTGTGATGAGCATGACAAGAGGTTTTACGGTGTGATAACTCTAATAAGCGCCGGTGACCCTTAGCAAACGTATTTCATCAGTGCACGAGGAGCATCATTAGAGGAGCACATCAGTAAGGAGATGTTGGGGGTGCAGCAGATATGTGTGTGATGGGGTTGGGGTTGGGTGGGGGGGCAGGAAACACACTGATTTGGCAGAGATTGGAGGATGAGGATGGTGGGGGGGCATCTTTTTTGTCAATACTCGCACATGCATCTTTGACAAATCAAAGTGAATAAACAATGTCGTGGTTTCTCGACACTGCCAAGGAGGCGCGACTGCGAGCGCGAGGCAGACAGGCAGCGCGTCTCAAGGTCACGCTTTAAACTTAAACTGTTTCAACCAGCCGCACCCACACTCTCTCCCTTTATTGTTTTTAAAGAGATTTCCCTTCTTTTCTTCTCACTTCTTCTTCTGCTTCTTCTGCTTATCCATGAGGGCGCACACGTGCATGGGTGCGTACAATTTAGAAGCGTGCATGGATGCGTGCCAGTCAATTATGCCAGCCAGTGAGCGCGCAGGCCTTCAGAGCAGCATTAGAGAAAGAGAGGGAGAGAGAGAGAAAGAGGTAGAGAGAGAGAGAGCCTGAGACAAAATAGCTAGTAGGAGAGAGGGAGAGAGAGAGAGAGAGAGAGTCCGAAAGAGGTAGAGAGTGAGAGAGAGAGACGCAGACAAAATAGGTAGAGAGAGAGGAAGACACAGAAATATAGAAAATCAGAGGTAGAGCTGGAGAGAGAGAGAAAGAGAGTCAGAAAGAGGTAGAGTGTGAGTCAGAAAGAGGTAGAGTGAGTCAGAAAGAGGTTGAGGTGGAGACAGAGAGAGAGAGAGAGAGAGAGTCAGAAAGAGGTAGAGTGAGAGAGAGACGCAGACAAAATAGGTAGAGAGAGAGAGAGAGAGATACAGAAAGATAGAAAGTCAAAGGTAGAGGTGGAGAGAGAAAGAGAGAGAGTGAGAGAGAGTCAGAAAGAGGTAGAGTGAGTCAGAAAGAGGTAGAGTGGTAGAGAGCGAAAGAGAGAGATTCAGAAAGAGATAGAGAGTGAGAGAGAGTCAGACAAAATAGGTAGAGAGACTGAGAGAGAGCTTTTAACTTGGCAAACTTTTCAAGTTCTGAGGGAGCTCTCTGCTAGTTTAAAATACCTCACACTGAGAGAGAGAGAGAGGGAGAACAAATGCAGTCAGTGCTGCTTACTTCTGTGACACCGGCAGACAGATGAACAGTCGTTTTTTTTCCTGTCGTCAGGTGAGTGAGTGAGTTCTGCAGGCTTTGTTTTGAAGCCTCATGGCTGTTAGGTGATCTTGCAGGGCGCGCAAACAAAACCAAAGATGCCAATTTATCGCGCTGCCTGCTACAGCATGTTTGCGCATTCCAAAAGCAAAGTGTTTTGATTCGGGTGTAAAAGAGGCACTGCGAAAGGAAGCGTCGAGGCATCAATCGTGGGCAATTTGAGCATGTTACCCATGCTCCTCTCTCTCTCTCTTCGAAGCTCCTGCTGCAGCACGGGGGTTGCTCCCCACTGAGTGTTTGAGAAGTCGCTGTGGACTGGGTATGCCCTCAAAAAGGGCTAATTGGAAATCACAGAGAAGGTGGGGGGTTATAAGAACACTGCAAAAATGCTGGCAAATGAAAGGAAACCCATGCAATTTGAGATTTCTGGAAGTAAGGCGGGGTGGGGGGGGGGGGGGGTGCAGGGTTTGTCATATGATAAAAATACAACTTTGCAATTTTATATATGAAGATTCATGTATTACAATATTTCCTTTTTGATGATATTTGCAGTAAGACTCTAACAAAGCAGTTAATACTAAAACACCAGGTGTTGACTTGGACTCCTTTGCAGGATGTGCTGGGCAAACCAGTACGATCCATGGAGGCCCCAACTTGTCGGACATAATGGATCTGCAGCAATGGGCTTGGATTCCTATGACTTTTGGCAATTCACCAGTTGCCTTTCCTTGGACCACTTCTGGTAGGTACTGACCACTGCATACTGGGAACACCCCACAAGACCTGTATATATATACAGTGAGAGAGAGAGAGAGAGAGAGAGATAACTTATCAATAAACACCCCTATAGTTGTTCTGAAAGAGTAGAAGCCTGACAAAATGTGTGGCCTTCAATACCAATTACAGTAAACACAATGTAGATGACAGCTTCAGTTTCCTGATGAAGAGAATAGTCAAGAAATATCTAATTTGCACACACACACGCACACAAAGGCATACAGGTCAATAGGGATTCTCTGATAGAGTGCCACGGCAAGGGCATACTGAAGCCATTTAAAACCGAAAAACAAACCTGTGCTTGATGGATGCATGCCACAAAAGCCCTAGCTTAATGATATCTACAGCGTATAAATATTATTATGATCAGTAAAAATAAAATAAGCTGTTTTGTTTGATTGGAAGGTTTACTGAATGTAGAATTTGCTAAAGAAAATTTAACTTGACTGATCTACAGCTTGAAAACATAATATATAGCTGTTCAGTGCAAACATAGAGGTAGAATTATTCAGCATTTTAGAAATGCAGTGCCTAGGTGTATTTGCTTTCAAGCAGGTCTACTTGCAAATGATCTCTTCAGTAATTCACTTAAGGACTACTTTTTTGCTCATATTTACTCATGGGGGCATTGTATAACCACCATCAAATAAATACTTTTTACTGATGTATATTTCATTGATATATATGGTACACCAGTGTTCTCCAAATAACAGACTGGCCTTCAATTCCCCTTTTGGACAAGCACACCAAGAGTCCTTGGGCAAGAATCCCAAAGCTACATTCACCTCCATCTGCAACATGACAATCACTTTGAAATCTCTGTCAAATACATACATTTAAATATGGATTCAACATGCTAACACAACACAATTGTATTTTTTACAAATTATGAATAATTTGCACACACTAAATCATATAAGGTGGATTTATTAGTCATGACTTTTCTTACAACCTCACGGTAAGTCATTATACTTACTGTGAGACTTGGAATAAAGATGAATGATTGTAAATAATTACACCAGGAGATATGTGGTGCCACTTGAGTCATGTTTTGTGTCCTATAATTTTTCTAACACATAAACCAACAGTTAATAAACATTATAAACGGCATATAAATGTCAATGCTACATTTTAGAATGCAAATTATGATGTATTTACTTTTTAGTAATTATATTTGCTTTGCAGGCATTGCTCAAACAATCCTGCAGAGCCACTACACTGCAGGCTTTAGCAATCTTCTTGATTTAAAGGAACACTCTAGGTAAAATGAAAGATTTAGTCATCAATACATCTAAATATAAATAATCACCTCCTACAGTGGTGTCTTCGGTTTAAAAACAACAAAAATATTTGTTAACATATTTCAAAGGCAGTTTTTTGGGAATGGAAATAAACTATTTTTGGACAGGCAGTTCCTTTTTTTGCTGTTGAATCCACAAGGACAAGCTATTTCACTGCCTAACTTTTAGGGGGTCTAACTACTTCTAAACATAATTGCCATGGAGAGAACAGATTACTACAATCGCAGAAATTATAGAAGAGGTGGACAACAAGATAAAAGCAAAAATGAGCAGTCTAGCTACCAGCTACTACCAGCAAGATACCATATCTCTGTTTGGTTTATTTTCTCGGACTCAAAGGATTTAAAACATGATGAATAAAGATAGAATTACAGTTTTCTTTTCATTTCTTTTCAATTACCAAAAGGTTTGAGTTACAAAATGCTAGCATTGCTGTATTTAGGCTTTGTTGTACTGTTTGTTTATTTGTTCAGTGGCTAAGCTAGCTAACATTGGGTGCAGAGGAAGATGGAGAATATTAATCTCTGTAGGATCCGTGGCATTCCACTTTGAATGTCTCCAGCCTAAAATATAGCTTTCGAGGCAAACCCTGTGCTATATTTCTGTTTCTGGCACTTTCCATTGTTAACCCAGAGCGGAAACGTGTAGGTTTCCATTTCATGAGGAAAAGCAAAATCTTTCCACACCTTTCCATCTGTCCATCCTCAACTCTGGCAAGCCGGAAGTGATTAGCTGCAATCCTGCTCTAATTCAGCATAACATCAGTGCAAACTCGCAGCAGGCCGGCTCCGCCTGCAGAGGTAGCGAGGTGGTGAGCTGGACCCGAGGGATGGTGCATCGGGGCCAAAGATAACACAGACGAGTCGCCCACGGCAGCAGGGTGCTTCCCCTGCAGCCCTCTGATCTGAGAGCAGCTCTAAAACGACCCGCGATGGAGCTTTTAACATGAGCTACATACAGGCATTCATGAATTAACCACTAGGGGGGAAAGAAAGCCAAACATACATGAAAGCTAATCGGATGGAGTGTTTCCATGGGTGTGTGAGTGTGTGTGTGTGTGTGTGTGTATGTGTATTGGTTTGAATATCATGGTCTTCTCTCAATGGGCTTGATCCCTTACTTGTAATATAGCTTATAGTTCTGCGTGTTGTACACACACATACACAAATACACAGAGTGGTTTTCGTAAAAAATGACAGACTGTGCATGTGCGGTGAGGGGGATATTTGTGCTACAGTCAAGTCTGCCCCACTAATGAGTTTGGGTTAATTGGTATCGTTACTGTAATCTCTAGAGGGGTTGGTTTGGGAGGGGGCCTACAAACACACACAAACACACACAAACACATACACACACACACACACACACATCCAGTCAGATCACGGCTAATATCTGCCACAGCTAAAGGTCATTAACGCCAACTCAGAAACTACATCTCATCTGGCGTAATGGGCAGAGAAAAACATGGCTGCAAGTAGATACTCGTTAAAGTATTTGTTTGCTAATTCGTGGGTAAATATTGAGGGGCTAAAAAAAATGTGCTCACTACACATGTAAAAGAGGAAGCAGAGTAGGAAAACATGTAAAACATTTATCAAGTTCTAATAGAAACAGATGTTCTATAGTGCTTAGTTTACAAAGAAACAAAAGAAAAGTGGTTTAGCATAAAGTTCCTAAAATACGTTTTTGTGTAAATAAAATTATCACTTTAAGAGCAAGGCATTGTCATCGTCATCCTTATCCTCAGTGTTATCATCCTTTCTCTCCTCTTCACCATCATCATCATTGTTCATCATATTAACATATAGTTTTTTAATATAAATGTTTTGATGCAATAACTGTTGTTAATGCACGTTATCACCGTTATCGTCGTTATTTTATATGGCAGTATAGTTATGTACACTTATATACACTTTTGTGCATCATGATCATCATCATCATCGCCTTCATCATCATCTTGTTGTAACATTAAGAACTGTTTTTTTTCCTAAAGAATACGTTTTTTTTTTCTTTTCAATTGACAATCTACCCATAGTTTCTAAGAAAAACGGTATCATCATCGTCATCATCATCATCATCATCATCATCATTTTAACATATTGATTCTTATATAAATGCTTTGATGTAATGATTCTTGATGCTAATGCAAGTCATCACGGTTGACATTATTTTTTATCTAATAGTGTAGTTATGTACACTTACATACCCTTTTGCTAGTGAAAGTCATCATTAAAATCATCATCATTAATTAATATATATATATAATATTAAATGATGTTCTTAGTGCAAGACATCATCATCATCATCATAACCGTCATATATTAATGCACTGTTATTTATCAAATCATTAAGGTTTGCAACACCACCATCATATTATGACTGTCATTAGTAAAATCCTTCAAAGTACTCATCAATCACCATCATTATCATAATCAGAAGTCATTTTTATTCCTCATCCCCGTCCATAGCATGTGCTTCCTCTCTCTTTCGTCCTCTTCTGAGAGCCTATGTCCCTTTTCCAAGAAAAGCAAGGCTCGTCTTTCTAAAAATACAGCGGCAGGCACATGTTGCATTAGCCGTGGCTCTGTGATGTGTTCCGAAATGCTAAGCTCAGTTTGGCCGCTGCGAGACTCAAAGGAAGCACCACCTGTTCACCAGATACACGCACTTTATTCAATATTCTAATAAAGTTGAGAGAAAAGAGAGAGAGAGAAAGAGAAGAAAAATCAAAGAGTTTCCTGCCTGCCTGTCTGTGGCAGGACTTCTGAAGAATGGGCCTATTTTTAGTGGCTAACCTAAAGCAGCTAGCTTTAGGCTGGGCCGGGACCCTTTCAGGGCACCCAGATGTTGCCATGACGACCGCGCCTTCGACCACTGCTGGACTTCTGCTTGATGATGTCATCAACAGTGGCAGGCAGGCAGGTGATGGAAAAGTCAGCTGGAGGGTGTCTATGGGTAAGACAAACACACACACACACACACACACACACATACTCTCACACACACACACACACACACA
>JBBPCX010070239.1:0-10768 GCA_037974365.1 Hydrocynus forskahlii | reverse complement strand
AGAAAACCAGCACCAGTGAGACCACTTCAGGTAGAAGATACACAGACAAAGCTTTAAAATAAAGTCAATGAAGGATTAAACTGGCATTATATTTGTCATTTTGAAAGCTTGTTTTTTTTTCTAAGATGTGTCACTTATTTATTGCATTTACAATGAGAACAGATTGTTTAGTAATACAATCTATTAAATAAAAAATAAACATACAAAAATATTCAGTCATACTATAAAGGGAACGCACTGAAATATGGCAAGATTTCTGCAATTTTTACTTTGAAGTTTCTATTTAATTGCTGATTTAAACATAAAAAATAATAAAACATAAAATATCAAATGTGTCATAAATATAAAATGCAAGGTTTCTTTTCAATAAATTGTGCAAAAAAAAAAAACCTTACCGTAACTGAAATACCATCAAGTAAGGTCTCATCAAAAATACTGTTTATACCTGCTGTCTGTAATGCTGTAATACTTTAACACTAATATTAACTTTCTCCTTTTTAACAGCAACAACAGCTGTGACTAAAGTTACAACCACTGAGAAAACCAGCACCAGTGAGACCACTTCAGGTAGAAGATACACAGACAAAGCTTTAAAAATAAAATCAGTTAAGGATTCAATTGGCTTTAGATTTGTCACTTTGAAAGTCTGTTTGCTTTTTGTAGATGCTGAGATATCTAAATGTACATGACTAACCTGCAACATTTCTAACAGCAGCACACTGAATAAACACCAAATATTTTTTTATCCTCGTCCCTGCAGTATTTAGGAAAATGACCATCAAAGCTTTTTACTTCAAAGCGGCCCTCCACATTTACTGGCACCCTTAGAGAAGATGTTCACAAAATATCCAAATGTTTCAGTTAGCAAAAAATACAAAACATTTAAACATGCTTAAACATTTGACTATTACTGGAGTGCATGCAAAAAATTTAATCATATGCAAACTGAAATGACATGCAGTGTTTACTTTGCAGTCTCTATTTACTCGCTGATTTAAACATAAAAAATAAAATTAAACACAAAATATTAAATTTGTCGTAACTTAATGTAAGATTTATTTTCAATATATTGAGCAAAATGTATTTTTATATGATTTGGCCCAAACATCTTATACAGAGCTAAAACCCCTTACATTACTGACAGACCTTGAAGTAAGATCACATGGAGCTGAAAAACTCTTCATGACTGCTGTCTGTAATGCTGTAATACTTTAACACTAATATTAACTTTCTCCTTCATAACAGCAACAACAGCTGTGACTAAAATTACAACCACTGAGAAAACCAGCACAAGTGCGACCACTTCAGGTAGAAAATACACAGACAAAGCTTTAAAATAAAGTCAATCAAGGACTCAATTGGCATTAGATTTGTCATTTTGAAAGTTTGTGTGCTTTTTGTTGTTCTGCTAAGATGTCACTCATTTATTGCATTTACAAATGTATTTCTACCACTAACGTTTACAATGGAAAGGTAACAATAACTTCAGTGCAACAGCTGCTGTAGTGAAGATGCTAAGAAATCTAAATGTACAAGACTAACATGACAAGGGTGGTAGTAGCCTAGTGGGTAAAACACTGCTCTGTGAACCCAGTGACCACGAAGTCGCAGGTGTGTCCCTGCGGTATGGAGTAAAATTACCATGACTGAAGCTTTTGACTTTACAGTGGCCCTCCAGATTAACTGGCAGGTTTAGGGAAGATGTTCATGAAAGTGTGTCATAACTTTTGCACAGGCCATGTTGCATTTTATATAAATTGCAAGATTTGTTTTCAATAAATTAACAACACCTTAACGTAACTGAAAGACCTTCACGTAAAATCACATGAAGCTCATATACTGTTTATACCTGCTGTCTGGTATGCTTTAACACTAATATTCTCCTTTTTAACAGCAACAACAGCTGTGACTACAGTTAGGACCACACAGAAAAACAGCACCACTGAGACCACTTCAGGTAGAACAGAGTTTTTCAACCTTTTTTGAGCCACTGCACATTTTTTGCATTTAAAAAATGCCACTTTTTCACCTAATAATGACAATATAGTCTCTTTATTTATACACACTCAGTGTGAAACCTGGGCCTGTTTAGATGCACACACAGCTTCCTGGGAGGAATTGAAGTCAGGCACTCAGTTCCTCTTGCTCCTGTAAAGTCATGTCCTTCCCAACAGCGGATGCTGAGCTATATGGGTCCCTAACCCAGGCAAGGGATTCAGTGAAGACTGAAGAAAAATAAAAGGAAAGTTTCTCCTTGAGGGTTTTCAAATGTTTACCCATTATCTCACACAGAGCAGCACTCGTGTATTCAGTTCGTTCAGATGATGAAATATATCTGCCAGGCATGCCAGGTTCGCACACCACTCATCACTTGCAAGCAGCTTTGCGTAATCGGTCCTCTCATTTGTCAGAAACACTTTAAGTTCCTCCCGCAGCGCAACTCGTACACATGGGTCAGGTTTTATGATCCACGGCCATTTCCTCACACAAAGATGCAAATAAGCGACTTTTCACAGGTCGTGTCTTTACAAAGTTTACCATGCGCACCACATCATCCAGCACAGTAACTAAGTCTGCTGGGAAAGTCTTGGAAAAAAGCAGTGTGTGACAACGACATCTGGGTTTCTTTCCATCCATCCATTACCCCTTTATCCCGCACTCGGGGCCGGGGGGGGGGGCCCGGGGGGATGGAGCCTATGCGAGCTGCTACGGGCGAAGGCGGGGTACACCCTGAACAGTCGCCAGCATGTCGCTTACTCGGGACCATGGCACTGTCGGATAGCCTTTCACCACACACCAGGCACAGGCAGTGTCGTCGCATCTCCGGTGAAAGTAAATCCGAATCAGGGGGGTGTCTTTGGGGGGGCTGGAACAAGCCCTGCCCCCCTGATGTATGCTCTGTCCATCCAATATTTTTTTTTCTGCCCCCCAAATGAGTTAACTGCTCCCACACACATGACATTCTGGTCACACCTCTGATCCGAATGAAAGGTAACTTTCGTTGTACTGCCTCGCGTTCGCCGTCTTTGCTTTCTTTTGACTACCTCTCATACTAAAACCTTCATCGGGGTCTGAATTTTGTCCCAGGTCTTGTTCGGAGTTCGGATTTTTCCTTTTCAAAAACTTCTCCATCACTGTCACGGCTAACTGCCTCATGCATCACTGCAGCCGCGTCACGTCTCTTGTCTCTTGTCAGTAGGTGGCAGCTAACAGAAGAAAATAGGTTTAAATTCCTTTCAAAGCACAGTCACGTGACAATGGAACGTTATTACATTTTTAGACCAATTAAGTGAAATTCGATAATTTTCCACGGCACACCTGACATTATCACAGTGGTTGAGAAACACTGGGGCAGAAGATACACAGAAAGCTTTAAAATAAAGTCAGTGAAGGATTCAGTCTTTTGTTTTGTTGTTCTAGGATCTACATCTGTCACTACAACTAAAGAGCGAACAAACCTGTGAGTAGTGCAGTTCTGCTGAAGCAGGTTCACACACTTATTACAATTTCCATCCCTGCCATAACAGCTTCAGAGGGGTTGGGATACAAAATCAGATACACTGAGCTTTACTGATTTTTTGTTCCCATTAAAGGTGGAAACGCTCATTATTTTGCAGCATGTATGCTGTAACAACCTTAGGTTAGAGATATACAGTCATGTGCAAAAGCTTGAATGCCGCTGAAATGACATGTTGTGTATATTTTTAAGACAAAATATGTACATATCCTCTAGAGCAGAGGTCCCTAACCACCGGGCCGTGGACCTTGAGTCATTTGGTACCGGGCCGCATAGAAAGACAGAATAAAAATATTTTTGACCTTTGCTTTACTGTTTAATGATGAAAAACAGTTCATTGACTACAGAAAATGTAAGCAGTCTAAGGGGGGCAGTATGCCCTTTGCTGCTTCTCCTCTGGGAAGGTTTCACACTACATTTTACAACAGTACTGTGTGTTTGATCGCATTCATGCACAAGAGAATTGCCGCTAATTTACGTAATGTGTCTGCATTCATTGCAGGTTTGGAAAAATTATGTTTCTCTGTGTTCTACTGGCTCTATTCCTGGGGCTGCTGCTGATTGTGGTCAGCACTGTAACCTGCATGTTGAGAAGAAAGAACAGTAAGTATCCACTCCAGAGGTGTGACCAGAACATCACGTGTGGGTGGGCATTTGGTTTATCTGGGGGGGGGCAAAAAAATATATATTTAAAACATCTATCCTCCCCTTTTTGTAGGGGTGTCAAATAATAAAAATTATTTTTATTCTAAAAACTTTTTTTATATAACTTATAAAAGCAAAAATTGTGGCAAAAATCAGAACCTATTGTTCAAAAAAATTAACAGAGATAATGGAACTTTTATTATTTTTTGGTGAACAAATATAGAACTACATTTACAAGGTATATATCAAAAGTCAAATGTATACAACATACGAGAGCAAGAACAGGAGCGTGGCTCGTTGTAGTCATTAGGGAGGTTATAGGAGATCAGTTTCCAGTGTTTAACCTGAATATTATCTACAGGACCAGTCTGTGGTTACTCTTGGCAAATTCTGAAAGAAATTCATTCATATCTAGATTTTCATATCTGTCCTGTTTTTCCTCATGTGCCAGAATGACTAAATTTCTTTTCCTTGAATACTCAGTCGTTTGTGGATTTTTTCTCAGAACCAAACTAATGATTGTTCGTGGAAAACCCCACAAATTCAGAAACCAGTATAACAGTGGGGGAAATACCCCCCCCCCCCCCCATCCCCCCCTTCATTTCGGCCACCCCTCTTTTTGCTTTCCCAGACAAAAGCCAAGATGTGCGCGCATACCCCTCACGGATAACTGCCGAGACCGTGCTCCGTGTTGGGAGCAGCTGAGCTGGGCTCAGCCTGGAACCAGCAGCTTGTGAACTGACAGAGGTCGAAGGTGTCTGGCTTTTAATAAGCCACCTATGCAGCTTTTGGTGTTAGCAACCAAAAAATAAAAATAATTGAACTAATGCACTGTTTTAGTTAAAGAATGCGGTCAACATGTTCAAAAGATGCTGCAAAATGCGTGGCAAGGTGAACTGTGTGAGCCAGTGTTGCCAACTATCTCCTATAGAAACTAGCTGAAGTTTACTCAGAAAATCGCTAGATGTCACTAGATGACGACACACTAATTTGCATAAAAATGATGTCGTTATGTCACGCCGCGCTGGCGTTCTGAGAATCAGAATTTTAAAAAAAGAAAACAAAAGGAGAGGAAGGAAAGGAGAGGTTTGGAAGCTGAAGGAGACGATGTTCGTGTGTGGCTTCGGATCTGTGTTATATACATGAGAGGGATTTCTTTTATACTTTGCTTAAAAATATAACAAATTCTTGTGCTTGTAATACAACTTGTTTTGTGAGTGGGTAAGATCAACCAAGAATGTGATTGGTCAGTCGATGTGACAGTCATACTGCACGCACATGCGCAGATCATTCACTTTCCAAGCGCCTGGATGGGCAAATGCAGAGCAGGCAGGGTCTCGGGCTAATCTGCAAAGAATACTGACGACAAAGTTGTACAGAAAGTAGCTAAGATTTGTCAAAAATGTCGCAAGATTTGTCGCTAGGCACTTTTTGAAAAAAAAAGTCTTTAAGGGGGTCTGGAAATTCGTTAGAAATTGCGACAAAGTGAGCAGCAGCATGGTGCCTGTATAGTGGAGGATGCACTGAGGGACACGCCCCCTTCTCAAACAGGCCAATTAGAAAGCAGCTCAGGTTTGAAAACCTAATGTTATTTTTTCTCCAGAGTTTTCTCCAGAGTTTTCTTTGGAAAGAGAGCGTTTCGCAGGGTGGGCACGGCTTGTCTCTAGCGGGGCAGTGCCCACCCCAGCACCCCCAGTTTTACCCAGAGTGTTTAGCACCAGAAAACAGGAGCTGTACTTGCTCCACTGGTCACTGGTCCTGTACTAAATAGTCCCGTCTTATGATTTTCCTCATGATTGGTACCAACAGGACCTCACAGTACCTGAATGCCTTTGGTAACACCTGCTGATGGCAATGTAGTGAATTACTTCCTAACTGTTTTTGACTTTTGGTTCCTAAGCAGAAGGAAAATATTTGTGCATTGGAAAAATAGTCATAATAAGCATCAGTAAATTTGGTAGTTTACACATTTAATCACTATTAACAAATGTTCATATTATTTTTCCTGTCTTACGAATATGTGTTGTTAAATATCTACAAGTTTAATTAATTAATCAGTAATGAGTGACCTGTATAATTCTAACATCATCTCACTCTACCAGATAAAAATCAGATAGAGACTGGAGAGAGCATCAATAACATTGACGTTCATACGGTTAGTATTACACACACACATACACACATGCATGATACAGTTATTAATGTGGTGTCTCTTTGGTATTAGATTTGTAATTATGAAAGCTTGTTTGCTTTTAGGAAAAGAGGTATGGCACTTTATTGGTGTAACTGTTTTTTGTTTATCTAGTTCTGTGTTTGTGTAAAATTCCTTGTTTGTGTGTGTCCAAGATCTCTGCAACTGATGACTCACCGGTGTACAGTACTGTGATGCGTAAAAAGATGAAGGTAAGACATTATAGAGACTGACTGACAACTTGTGTTTTTACCAGAAGATGCTAAATTACCAGCCAATAATGTGGCAACAATTTGCATATTGCCAAAAAACTTTATGAAGAAA
This sequence comes from Hydrocynus forskahlii, assembly GCA_037974365.1. Classification (NCBI taxonomy): domain Eukaryota; kingdom Metazoa; phylum Chordata; class Actinopteri; order Characiformes; family Alestidae; genus Hydrocynus; species Hydrocynus forskahlii. The sequence goes on along the minus strand of JBBPCX010070239.1, from coordinate 4,091 downwards.
ACAAGAAAAATGAGGGACAGAGATTTTGGGCAGCCTCCCTTGCTAAAATAAAATACCTGATATTTTAAATTTCTGTCGTATGTTTGAGTTTCAGGAACAAGACAAATCAGAACAAGAAGCCATAGTTTACGGTTTGACACAATTATATCTGTCTAAACCATAAAGCCAGTCATAATTATCTAAAACTATTGAAGTACAAAAGAAATGTTAAAAATATACATTTAAACTGTATTTAATTACTGCAACTTTAAAAGACTGAAATCCTGTCACGGGTCCTTCCTGGTTCCAGGCATGTTAGGCAGGCACACACACACCAGTCATAGTCAAAATGATCCATCTTTTATTCTACACCAAAACACAAAACAAAACTGGCCTGAGAGCCAGACTTGAGACTATAGTTTTTTCTCTTAACAAAAGGAGACAGGATGAGCTCAAGTAAAGAGATGGGTTGACCGACCACGTAGGTCAGTCACACAAACTAAATACTAAAACCAAAAACCCCCAAACCAATCAACAAACACAAGTATTTAACTCAAACAAAAGATAGCTGATCACAAAACCCCACACTGAAACACAAAACCCCGAACTTAAACAAGGGTGGCCTCTAGCGGCCACCCACCGTAACTGACCCCAGACCTGACAAATCCCCTAAAAAATCTCTCTTCTTCACAGCCTTCATCTGCACCAGGTCATGAAAATGACGTGCTCTACAGCATTGTAACAAATGCAGACAAAAATAAAACGGTAAGTTTAGCATTTAAGTTTAGCTGGTAAAAGAGAGATCAGGGCTCAGGAAATTAGAGGTCCTTAATTCTATATCTCTCTTATTTTCCAGCTTGCAGACAAAGAGGTGATCTATAGCTCTGTGGTTCACAAATAAAGGTGAGAAACTAAAGGTCAAAAAGGGCCTGACCAGATCATTCACAACGACAATAAAAGTGACCTAATAAAAGAATGTAGACTTTATATAAGTAGAATATTTGGTAACTTTTTATTTTTATTTTTTCTGTTTATAATTATTTTTTCTCAGTTTACTTTATAACATAATTTGTGATTATATTATTAGTATTCAAGTAAATTATTCTCTTCAAAATACCTTCTTAAAAAAAACATTACTGTTGACTTACTACGAAAAGGTTTGCCATCATTCAGGAATTTTGGGACCATACAGTCTGACACATCGGATGAATCAGTCTGGTAGTAGATTTATTTTGGACCTCAGTAATAAACTGTCTGGGTAAAACAATTTAATCACTTATCTAAATGCTGAAACAGTCACTGCATCAACATCAGTTGTAAGTGTTTTTGTTTTACCATTTGTAGCCAAAGGAAACACATTGGCAGATAAATAAGTGCACAGTAGGGGGCAGTGTTTGCCGAGGCAAAAACTGCCCCCTATAGATTGCAGCTCTGACTTTGATTTAAAAGACTAATACTAAAGCCTGGTTTTGTAGGTCTAACAGATTAGCTTGACTTATTAAAGCTAGAAACAATCTACATGTGAATCTACATATAAGGTGTACGTATTTGTTTGCATGATAACTATGCTTAATTAGAGCTGCCCAGTGTCTGATTCTGGACCAGAGAGTCTGAGCTCCATTGTACAGATGGTACAGTTGAGTCTGACTGTAAAGTCATTCTGTTGTTTCAGATATTCGGTCTGGCTCTGTTATGTGTTAGATCAGAGATCTGTGTATATAAATGGCAATGAAGAATAGGAAGTCTGATATTAGGACTTTTTATTTTGTCAGAAATAAAATGCGAATAAATGTGACAAATTAGAATGTCAGTCCAAAAATTCAGTCCAGGTCCTAGATCGATCAGTTATTATTTTTTGTCCTTGTAGGTACCCGTGTCATCCAATAGGTGGCAACTCCTTCAGAATGCAAGCATCCCATCACAGATTGGGTGGTGTCTGTCCTAAGGTTATAAAAACAGGTCCCAACTCCCACCTCATTTTCTCTTGTGGCTATCTTGAAAGTAGATGTGAAAGTCATACGTGAACACACACACACCATGTTCTGAAGAGAGGCCACCATCCTTTGTCTGAGGGAGGCCATAGAAATTCTACAGAGGGAACAAAGGCACTTTCTTAAGTTTCAGTAACTTTTTAGCTCAAACATCTGATCGATGTCACAACATGCCATCATGAATTTCTGCTCCCAAGCAGCAACTGGACGACACTGAAAACTGCACTCTGAATTTTCCCTTCAAAACTCCACAGAACTTTGTGAGAGCGATGGGCGGAACTTTTGATACCTGCCGTATATCTACTCGTGTGAGGTTGAACTTTTATATCTAAGCATAGTGTAACACAGCTTACCCCCAGAAACACATGCTGTAACGTTAAACTTTGTAAATGTGCTAATGTTCATGTTTTAAACTATATCTGAAGAATCAAAACTCAGGTTTATATGTGCAGCAGCAGATTTATCTTTACATGTGATCGCTCCCTTTTACTAACATAGTAATGATTCAGCACTCCTGAGAAGGACTAAACTTCATATTTATAAATCTAAATTCCATTCACATAAAACTGCAGACATTCTCAATTGAAATGCATAATTTAAACTCCGTACAGAGTAGATAAAAGTGTAGCTGATCTCATTAACAAATCAAAGCCATTTTTCCTTTTTCCCCAGAGAACAAACGTCACATTCCACACATTTTTTCAGGACTCACGCAGAACACCCATGTGTGCCATCTTTGCCTTTCAAACTTGTGCCATTTTCTTTCCCTGTTCCAAACAAACATGAAAGGAAAACTGCCAGTACATGCACCAAATCACTTGCTCTCTCATTCTCCCTCTCATTCACACAAACACACACGCAACCACACATGCGAGCACGTGCAGCGCATGCTCAGTCACTCCTTCACTCACTCAATCACCCTTTCACTTAAACCTTAAACGGTAAACATACTGATTTGATTGCTTTATTTGTGTTTTAGAAATAGCTTGTGTGAATAAATGTTTCATTTATTTTCACAGAGGTGTCTTGATTTCATTCTAATATTGGTTGGTGCCAAAATTTACATCAAAAGAATTTGTTACATTTGTTAGACAATGTTCAGAACTAAAATCAGTAATATTACCATCTTTAGTTAGAAATCAAATATTGTAATATTTATGATTATACTAATGAGACAATAATTAATGAGGGTAGACCCCACATTCTGACACTCTCACTCTCCCAAAAGGGGAAAATCTTGTGATTTGCATTAAATGCAACAATATTGTGGTGAATGTAATTCTATGCAAGTTTCTGCTGCTGAGATCAATGAAAAGTATCACATAAAAAAACTCATGTTAAGGTAGGTAACATTATCAGCTGGTGATCTGGTGGAAAGGGAGTTGCCCCTGCAATCGTAAGGTCGTGGGTTTGAATCCCTCGATTTCCAGTGGCACCACTGAGGTACACTTTAGCAAGGTACCGTCCCCACACACTACTTCACTTGGTGAATGAGTTCAGTGCAGAGGAGGAATTTAATATTGTTCACACTGTGTGCCGTGCTGTGATGTGGTGTGTTCATGCGTGACTATAAGGCACTGCTTTACTTTACTTTAACATATTGCTCTTGAATAAAAGTTTAACATTACTAATATAATATTTCCCTAATGCTGATAATTGTTTTTAAAATATTATATGTTGATAAGGTTATACATAAACTGTTATATATAAACTATTGTTATATATAAACTTCTGGTTTGGAAAACATTGAGTTTTGGTTTGTGGGCCCTCGTGCCTTTTGATTTTCTTGTTTAACCCTCCTTGTTTTTACTATCCATTCAGCGTCCTCGTGGACACTTTTGGTCAATTGAAAGCCATGAAAACTACAATTTTTAATTCCTTGTTATTTACATTGTTAAATTGTACAATTTAGGTTAAAATGCTTTCATTCTAAACTCAACACATGTAGTTTTTAGTGGTTTTTTTTGTGTCATTTATCCATTTTTAGCCAAGTGAGCAATTTTATATAATGGCCACATATTTATATATACTTTTTATATATTGTTATACTTTTTTGCTATTTTTACTACATAAAGTTTGTAACTAACATCAGTTCTTGTCATAAGTATCAAATATCTATTC
>JBBPCX010070238.1:0-10768 GCA_037974365.1 Hydrocynus forskahlii | reverse complement strand
AAAAAAAAAAAAAACACATATATATATATATATATATATATATAAAACGAAGCTACTCACACACATATATAAATATATATGTGTGTGTGTGTGTGTGTAGCTTTTTTCATGTATGCATTATTGTACCAAAAAAAACAAAAGAACTTTAAACAACTTTTAAGATAACAGACAACCAGAGTAATCACAAAAATACTATTTTAAATGATCATTTATTAAGACAAAACCTGCCCTGTTTGGAAATTGTTCTTCCTGTTATTCTTTGGAACGCCAAGGAACTGGACTGTCATGTTATACATTTATGTGAAAAAATTGCAAGCAGAAAATGTTATTCATTTCATGCAACCACCCAAAATTCCAAAACTATGCCATAAGTAATATTTAATCTTCAGTATGGAATGTTGTTCCACGTTTTAAATTGCAACACAAATGTTCTGTTTAATTAATGTAATCAGTTAAACGAATTAAAGCCAAAACAAAGGCTAATAGGACATTTTAAATCTCTAAATTGTAAACTTTCAGCTGGTTTTCATTTGTTTTCACAAATTCAAGGTTTATACTAACTGTTACTTTGTTAAAATGAGTAAATTATAGTCAAACAACAACAACAATAACGAAAATGAGTGTGTAAGGTCCGAGCAACTTTGACAAGGGTCGAATTGTGTTGGCTAGATGACTGGGTCACAAACAGAAGGTCTTGTGGGGTGTCCAGAGGGTAGTACCAACCAAATGTGGTCCGAGGAAGGACAGCTGCCAACAGGATCATGGGCATCCACGACTCACCAATGTGTGTGGGGAACTTGGGTCCTGGCATTCATGTGGATGTTACTTTGACACGTACCACTTAACTAAACATTGCTGCAACCCAAGTACACTCTTTCATGGCAACAGTAATCCCTAAAGGCCTCTTTCAGCAGGATCTGTTCAGGAGTGATATGACGAACATGGCAAAGAGTTCAAGGTGGTCACCAGATCTCAGTCCAAACGAGCATGGGGTGTTCTGGACAAACCAGTCTGGTCCACGGGGGCCACACTTTGCAGCTTTAAGGACTTAAAGGATCTGCTTTATGGATTGATGCCAGATACCACAGCACACCTTCAGAGGTTTTGTGGAGTCCATGCCTCGACTAGTCTGAGCTGAGGGGTGGCGATATTAGACTGGTGGTAGGCTGATTGGTGTATTATGGCTGATCACCGTATTGGTTAACAAACTGAATTTTGCGTGATCGCAGCATGTTTTTTAATAGATTGTATATCATGATGGCTTCACGAAAACTCGTGAGACCGGGCTCTTGATACACAGCTGAACCCAAAGGACCTTCACTCTGGCGGGCGCGTTCAGGATACAAAATACAGTACAAAGTTCCGGAGGACCTTCACTCCGAACAAAACTTGGAAGGGGGACTCTGCTGCAGAGTCTACTCTACTCTTGAAGCTTTAGCAAGCCCTCTGTCTTACAGAGACCAGTACAACTACTCCATGCTCCGTGAAGCTCTCAGAATGCGAAGACGCTCCCACGCTCATGCCTGTAGATACACAGGGGAAAGAGACACACAGGAGAGGCACAAGTCAAGTACCCAGCCGTGGGTGTTAAAGGATCCAGTTGCGCATTGTTTGGGTGACACAGACTCTCTTCGCTGCCACTTAGAGAGTGTGCTGGTGCCTTAGACTTGTGCCTTAGACTTCTTCCCCTTCTTAGTGAATACAAACATGCAGACAAGAGTGATAACGTTTTGTCACAATAAACAAAACCCAAACCAGAACCCACTGTTGCAGTTGGGATTTGGGGTGACCACGCAAAGATTCTGTGGCTCTGCTGGACTTTTAAACCCACACGCACACACAGACAGCCAGTCACACGACACAGACAATCAACTCAATGACAAGCAGTACTTAAATCAAACACAAGCCAGGTGGACATGTCGTTAGGTACCTAGCAACCCAGCTAAGGAGCTAAAGAAGCTCCACACTCTCACCTGGGGTGCCTAGGCACCAAACGACCACACACACAACAAACCATGACATCATACACACATGCCCAGGGCTGAGTATCATCTAGTACTTAGGTGACGGGCTCCGTTGGGGCGTGACTGAGACGGACCAGACGTGACAGGAGGTGCTTAAAACATTGTATGGATTTTTAGTCATGAAACCATTTTGTACTTGGTTAAGCTTAAAATATTGCATCCCAAAAGTAATAACTCAGAGGTCTGAAAGAAATGTTGGATTTTTCATTGTTTTAATTTTTCAAGAGTTTAATTGAGAGCTAAAAGAATTACATTTTAAAGATGAAAACGTTTACACTAACATAACGGCAAAATCTCCAATAAGTTAATCAGTGTTGGGACATTTTGGCAATTACCTGTTTCTGAGTGAAATAGTACTTTGTAGCATTGTATTTGTTAAAATCTCTTCTCAGTTCAGTCAGTAAATTAGATCAATCAGGGTAAAAACATAAAAAAAACAATGCAATCACTTTTGCCTAAGATGCATCTGTGAAATTCATGTATTTCTTAAATGTTATGATTATTCCATTGAAGCCTAAAACACATGCATGAGCAAATTTGTGAGTAAAGTTTGAAGATCATTTTCAAAGATGATCCAGCCACTCTGATAGCAGGCTGTGAAAACTTTTGGAATGTCTTTTTTTTCTCTCTTTCCTGGAAAGTGTTTTCCATGTTATGTAAAGCTGTTACATAACCCCCTGACCTTTCACTGCCCTGAAGACCATCTTGACCAATGGAGAGCCCTGGCTCCCTTAATCAGTCATGTTGTACATCATATATTATACTCTTCAGCTATGAGGGAGTACCAGGAATGATTTATTTTCTCTTTTTCATCATGTCTAGCCAGATGTGGCATTTTAGTGTAACTCTGTGTTCTATTTGGAGATAGACATCACTGATTTTGTAATTAATATATTTCACCTTTATATTCAGCTAGTATAAATATGTATGTATTTGCCCATACTGAAAGGTCCGTTTCTGTGTGTGGACGACGGCTGTGGAGAGGACAGAGTTGGAATCTGTTCCCCAAGAGGCCCCTGTAGAATTTAACAGAACGTGAATAAACAAGCTGTCTGGCGGCCCCGTTTTAAATGGAGACCACACCAGTCCCCGATTATGTAACACGGGACCTTGCTTAATTCAAACAACATAAGAGCACTTGTGCGATCCAACCCGCCCCCATTTAACTCTTTCACTTCTTGCCCTTTGTCTCCAAGGAAATACAAATAGACAGCCCCTACAAACACGTCCAGATGTAGAGGCTCTGTGAATGACACTTTACAATACATATACATAAGCAGCTGCATTTCATATAATTTATTCTTGGACAGAATTAGCAATGATTTTACATGCCTTATTTGATCTTTTTGATGTTAAAGGATGGTTGATTATCATCGTGGCTCTCTTGATTCTTATTGAATATATTCAGAACAAAAATCCACCTAATTTTCCTCCAGGACCACTGCCTTTGCCTTTCTTGGGAAATGTCTTCACAGGGACTGACTATAAAACTATGGACAGGGTAAGTGCTTTCTAGTAGATTTATCAACAGAAAAGTGTGGCGATTACAATAATGCACCCTGCAGCAGAAGTGTTTCTCTAATCTAAGTATTAAACTAGCAAATGCCTGTCGTTGTCTGTGTGTGTAAGTAAGGAAACAAACCTCAGATCCTCTAGTCTTGCGTAAACATACATTCTTTTGTTGAACCTTTTCCTGCTATGGACCCTCATCCTGTTCACATTTGTGTCACACATTATTAATGGGCTGTCATTAAGGGTGTTTATCACTAGAGGTCCACAAGTTGATAACGATTCTTGAGACACAGTATGGTTCTTCTAGGAATTTGAAAGATGTGTTATTATGTTAAGTATTGCACTACTTCGATAAACTGATTTTTAATTTTCACTGTTGGAGTAAAAACTCCAAAATTTTACAGGAGGAAAAAACATCTAAACCTTTAATGAAAGGATATAAGAATATAATTCCTTAGTATTTTGGACCACTTCTGCTGGTACATTTGTTGTAAGATTGTGAGGTATTTTCAAATTATGGCAAAAAATAAAACAACAACAATAACAAGGTTTTGTCCTAACAGTGTCGATATATTTCTTCTGAATGCAAACTGTGCCTCCAACATTTTCTGCTTCATGTAATGACACTTTCACCTTTGAGCAAAACAGAACTCTGCATGGACTGCATGGTCTGTCACGGATATAACAGTCTTCCTGGTTTCTGATTGGACAGGTTTCTGATAGGCCTTGAGGTCCCATTTACGAGGTGGCCTCTCAGAGGTCTTCAAGTCTGGACCTCTCAATCCATTTTCAGGTCCTGGATTTTGTACTGACAGATGGACAGTTATATTATTAGTTCACTACCTGTGATTATAAAAGTCAGGGCAGAAACTGGTGCAGAGTGGGAGACATTTGTTTTATTCCATATTTTCTAGCACCTCCTGGACTGTGGACTGTCAGTCACCACAGTGTGTTACACTCAAATTTCTAGCATAAATTAAGGTGGTAAATTATGTGGTAAAGATTACATTTACTTGAGTAAATTCAATAATTGTTTTGGTTAAACATATGCTACATGTCCAGAAATATTCAGACATCTAATAAGTGTCTTTTGCTACTTTAAGATGCAGTTTTTGTTTCTGCTGTATGTTGAACCACTTCCTGCTTCCTTTTTCCATTGTTTTATTACTGGGTTGCAGACTTTCTATCAGTACCCTTGAGCCCTCTTTTGGACATATTTGTAATAAAAATGTAATAACAGTTGTGTGTTCCTTAGTTGTGGTTACAAGTTGATTACTGATGCAAAAACTGTGATCCATTCCAAACACTAACTAAAGACAATAAATTATATTTTTACAGTTGGCAGAGGAGTATGGGGATGTTTTCAGTCTGAGGAGAGGCAGTACTAAAATGGTGTATGTTTCTGGATATAAGACGGTGAAAGAAGCACTTGTCACCAAAGGGGAAGACTTTGCACGTTGTGTTACACCTCTCTTTGATGAAATTTACAAAGGTAGAGGTAAGACAGCTGTAAGTTTAGCACTTACACATACAATGATTTTATTTTAAGGAAAGAGTTTGATAAACAAATAAACGACTGACCTCAAGTTCTATCATTCAGTAGTAATTTGGTGGTATATTGGGAAAAGTATACCAAGAAGAAACTGAGTATGACAGGGGATTCAGTATTTTGAAATGCCACTTCACACACATATGCAATATTTTTGACAAGGTTCTAGTATTCATTTTTCTTATTTTGATCGCATTGTATTTTTCCCTGAAATAATGTTATGATGTTGTTGTATGTACCAAAAACAGTAGTATTTCTTTTTTAAATGTCCAATCTGCAACCTAAACTGCTCCTCATTTAAAAAAGCAGTCCAGGTTGAAACACTCCTTATAGCTTCAGTGTGAATGGGCAGGACTTCTATAAACTGAATTGGTGCTTATGTGTAAATGATGTGGTGTTTGTGACATCACAAAAAAGCTGTTTTTTTGCTTATTTCTCATATATGACCAGAATTTATGGACACATAAACTTCTGCATTTTGAATGTGTTTGCACACTACAGGCTGTAGCTTATAGAGCTCCCGAGACCCTGTGGGTTTTAATGTTGGTTTTTGTTCGTCTTTGTCTGCCAATTTAAAAACAGAGTACAATTCGAGTGCCAGATATTTTATCCTATTTTATGCTTCTTTATTTGCACTGTTTTATATGTCTTACATCTGTTGCACTCTGTGTACACTGTGGAACCTGAGCTTTGCGATTTTGTCTCTCTGTATACTGTATATGACTGAGATGACAATAAAGTTCACTTTGAAGTTAGTCACGCCACCGCTAGGGTGGGAGCTAACAGGTTTTAAAAAAACAAGGAAATTTGATTGTCCATGAAAGGACATAATAAAGGAGCATAACCATGTCTTGACTCATGTTTATGTGACTCTTTCTCTTTCATATTCCTTCCTCACATTCTTTTGGATGGAATATGATGGATAAAAGGCATGTCATTCACTAATGGCTACACATGGAGGAAGCAGCAGCAGTTTGCCGTTAGCCACCTGAAGAACTTTGGAGAGGGGAAGAAGACTCTGGAACACTGCATCCAACAGGAATGCCATTTTCTGTGTGAGGCATTCAAAGACAAACAGGGTGGGTCATGCATGGTGTAGTATAAACATCTTATTAAGTGTAATTTTAGAACAATGATTGCCCGGCTCTCAAGAGCTGCGATTGCTATCAATGTTTATTGCTGTTACACTTGGCAAAGCACTCAAGAGCCATTTGCTTTGTGGGTAGCCTTTACTGAAAAACACAGTTCAAAAATCCACACAACACCTACTATATGGACAAAAATATTTTATCTGGACTTTAATCTGGAGTTGGTCCCCTCTTTGCAGGTATAACAGCTTCCACTCCTTTTGGTGCTTTCCACAAGATTTTGGAGTGCTTCTGTGGGAAATTGTACCCATTCATTCTGACTCGCAGTCTCCATTCCAGTTTGTACCAAAGGTGTTGGATGTGGTTGAGGTCAGGGCTCTGTGCGGGCCAGTAAAGTTCTTCAACACTGAGCTCATCCTACCATGTCTTTATGGAGCTTGCTTTGTGCACAGTCATGCTGGAATAGAAAAGGTTCTTCCTCAAACTCTGTCCACAAAGCTGGAAGTATGGCGTTTTCAAAAATGTCTCAGTATTAAGATTTCCCTTCACTGGAAGTAAGGGACCAAGCCCAAACTCTGAAAAACAGGTGTATCTTATTACTTTTGTCCACATAAGCCTTCCAAGACAACTGAGAAACCTATAAAAGATTATGCATTTTTAACAAAATCTGAAGTGAAATTACACTACAGTTGACAATAGTGGCGTTTATTACAACTTGTACTTTCTTAACTGCATTACAGGCTGTCCGTTTGACCCTCTGGTCAAAATCAATAATGCAGTGGCCAACGTGATTGGCACCCTGGTGTTTGGCCATCGCTATGAGTATGATGACATTCAGTTCCAGAATCTTCTACACATGAGTGCAGAGTCAGTGCACCTCACCGGCTCTATCTGGAATGAGGTAGAAGATTTAGTTTTACACTGTGAGCAAACTGATCATGCATTTGAATTAGGGCTAAAAGAGTTTTCAAATACTTTGTGAACCTATACATAATCTACCATTCTGACCTAGCCCACACTCACTGGTAGGTAGCAAATAAAGTCACATTAAGCTGATTTGGTTACATGTTATTGACTACTAGATAAAGCATCCCCTTTTATTTCATACTTTTCAGTTGTATGATGCGTTCCCAAACATAATGAGCAGGATACCTGGACCTCATCACACAATAATCGGCAACTACCGCAGGCTTGCAGCCTTTCTGAAAGAGAAGGTTGAGAAACACAAGCTGGACTGGGACCCAAATGAGCCTCGAGATTTTGTCGACTCCTACTTAACAGAAATTGAGAAGGTAGTCAACAGTGACAGGCCATATTATGAAATGTACTGGAAATATATTGATTTATTTATTATTTTTATGGATTGTGGTACACTGTCACCCTCTCTGGGTCTTTTCTGTGTGGAGGTTTCATCTTCTCCCTGTGTCTGCCTGAGTTTCTGTTTGGAACTCTGGTTCCCTCCCACAGTCCAAAGATATGCATCTCAGATGAATTGGAGATGCTAAATTGTCCCTTAGTATGACTGTATGAGTGTGTATGTTTGTCTGTCTGTCAATGAATATCTAGCGACTTATCCAGGGTGTTGTCTGCCTCTTCCCCTTTGAGTGCTGGGATGGGCTCTGGTTAGGATAAGTGGTTCAGAAAACAAATGAGTTTTGTACTTTACAAGCATGTCTTAAGATTGACCTAGAATTTATTAGTAATTGAAACACTTTTTTTCAGAGGAAAAATGATAAGGAAGCCTGCTTTGACATGGATAGCTTGGCGTGTTGTATGATTGATCTATTTGAAGGAGGAACAGAGACCACAACGAACACCCTACGCTGGGCTCTTCTCTACATGATAAAATATCCTCTGATACAGGGTATGCATTCTCACAGTGCTAAATGTGTCCTAATTGTGAATAACTGTTGCAGACAGGTGACAAAATAAATAACAATTACTTTCCAGTCTGAGGGACATTTCATCTCTTAAATGGAAAAGTTATCTCTCTTTGTTTAAATTCTTTCAAGAAAGTTTTTTTAATGTAAACTATGCTATATTGCTATACGTGCTATACATGCATGTATACATATATACATCCCTTGTCCATTGATTGGTGTCACCATTACTGTAAATTTCATATCAGACGACTCTGATGGACTTTGCTTACGTCTTAATGACTGACGCATGCAGAAATATAATAGAAAATCAACAGAATTTCCCCTGAAATGGTCATGTGCTGGTTGTGTGTCCAGGTTTTGATTCCTCTGTTCTATAACGTAAGATAATTCAGCTGGTTTGTATGTAATCACTAATTAATAAGCCTTGGGATGTGAGAACCATAAGAAGTGAAGCAACTTTGTAATAAAATGTACCAAACATGTCTTCTAAATGAGAACTTTTCCCCAAACAGAGAAGGTCCAGGGGGAGATTGACGATGTAATTGGACGTTCACGTCTACCCACTTTGGAAGATAGGGCCAGCATGCCATACACCAATGCTGTCCTTCATGAAGTGCAGAGAAAAGGCAATATTGTCCCACTAAATATGTCCAGAGTGTCCACAAAGAACACTACACTGGGGGGCTATTTCATACCAAAGGTAAAGTAAAAAATACTGCACTTTATCCAAAGGCTTTATATGATTAGTGTGTTAGTGTGTTTCCATGGGTGAGTTCTAGTGTTTTATACAAAATGTGCTCTGAAATATCTTTGTCTGAATATAAACAGGTATGTTTGATTACGCCTTCTTCTTCAAATGGGCTTTATTGAATTAGTTGTGATGCTCTCTGTTTGGTCTGTAGGGAACAGTGATGATCACCAACCTCTCCTCTGTGCTAAATGACAAAACGGAATGGGAAACGCCAGATACTTTCAATCCAGAACACTTCCTGGACTCACAGGGCCACTTCCGGAGGAGGGATGCTTTCTATTCATTTTCTACAGGTAGAACAAAACTGCCTCAATACCAAACTTACTTTGATATGCACTTGTGCTAGATCTTTGGACATACATGCATGTATGTGTTTGTGTTTGTGTATTGCAGGTAAAAGGTCGTGTCCTGGAGAATATCTGGCTCGTGTAGAACTCTTCCTTCTCTTCACCATCCTGCTTCAGACCTTTACTTTTAGTCCTCCATCTGGGGAGGAGCCCAGTCTGGTCAGTCATCTTGGCTTTACTCAGGCCCCACGGCCATACAAGTTCTGCGCCTCCCCAAGATAAACTCAAGCACGGGGGAAATGAAAAATATGGGTAGCTCTCAATAAGCTCATTCATATTGGTAGTCAAACTCATTAATGATATATTGTATAGAGATATACTGTATCTTCTTAAATATTCCTAAGTAGACTTTCTCACATCATCATATTTGGAAGTATAGCACAAACATTTTGGGAAGCTTCATATTAAGTAATAATTTTTCATTCCTTTATTCATTCATTCATTCATTTTCTGTAACCCAGAGCCAGGGTCTATAGGTAATCTTGTTATTGATGAATAGATGCATAAATATGATGCTCTGTAACCCAAGTATAAACAAATTGTCATTGCTGAATCACTGAAATGGCATGGTAATTTTATCAGTGAAGACAAAAACTATATTTGCAGACCATTTCTGCTGGTTCTTTGTGAGGACATGAAATGGTCAGTGTAAAGAGCAGTTTAATGACAGTTTAATGTGTGGAGGGTATAAGGGAAATCCCACAAGTGCACACATGTTTATAGGAGCCTTTATGATCACTAATCGCACACTTTTTGTATGCTTATGTGTGTTTTCAGGGTTTTTGTGTGTTTTGTATGTAATTGATTGTCATAAAGCAACCCAGGGTTTGTACAACAAAAATAAAAAGAGCAAATAAAGCAAGCATTTTAAAAGTAAACTGCATCTTCCCTCTTACTGTAGGTTATTAATTTCTGAGTACTTTGTGCAGAGAAGTCAAATGTAGTTATAAAAACGCTGATTAAAATGCATGAAGTTAAGTACAGTGATGTCTGTTTATATAAATGTTTGACTGGGAAGAATTAGGTTGTGATCGTTAGTACTGAGACGAATCAAGGGGGCAGAGGACAACTACAAATAATCCTGAGTCACTTGTTGATGTCCAGGTTTCACTGATTTCTTATGTAAGACTACTGACACATGGACATACAAAAGCTTTAGGTATCAGAGGCCTGGTTAAAAAATATATTCAAAATGTCATCAGCCTTAAGGTCCTAAAGTAAAAAACATTAGTTACTTTCATAAATCAGCAGCTACTGTAAAAATGAGTCAGTACTGAAATGTAATTTGCCAATTTGTGATTTCTTCCACTATTTAAATTAATTTTTTTTCAAGCTAAAGCATCAGCATCACACATAAAGACATCTCCCTCTCTTTGACTTACACATACTGTTTACACAGGCATATTCATTACATGTAATTGAACAATATACTACAGGTATATGGACAAAAGTATTGGGGCACACTTGTTTTTCAGGGTTTATGTTAGACCCTTTACTTCCAGCTTCAGTTTCAGCTTACCAAGACATTGTGGACAATGCCATGCTTCCAACTTTGTGGACACAGTTTGGGGAAGAACCTTTTCTATTCCAGCACGACTGTGCCCCAGTGCACAA
>JBBPCX010070237.1:0-10769 GCA_037974365.1 Hydrocynus forskahlii | reverse complement strand
CTTATTTTGATGTTTTGTCATTTCCTTTAAAATGATGCTTTAATGAACAATATTTTTATTTGGAAATGAGGAGAAATGTTGTCAGTTCTTAAAAACTAAGGCAAAGCTGTTCAGTTCAATACCTGCAGCTACAAAAGATAAAACCTGGGAAACTGTCTCTTATTTTTTTCCGGAGCTTTTGTTGATTCGTCATGGTAATAAATTAAGTTCAGTTAGTTTCGAGTTATTCCTCTACCAGAAAGAAGCTTAAATATGGCATCGTAATGCACATTTTAGTCCACATTTGTTTTGTGGTTTTTTGTGGTTTTTTTGGATGGCTCGACATACATCTCACTATGCAGTTTATCCATTTATTATGCATCAGTTATTGTTGTTTACCCTAAAATTGATCAAAATTGTTTTATAATTCATGCAGAGGTTGTATTAAGTACTGACCGTACTCATCATATACTCAGAAATGAATAGTTTATCATGCGAAGCATAATATACTATCGTTCACTGCAAAATCACAAGAAGTACAGGTTAAAAAAATGGGATATAAGGTTTATTATTGAGCAAAATAACCAGCCGATGGGGAAAGCGCCGTTTCTGAGAAATATATATATACAAAAAATTCGCTTTTTTCTTGTGTCTGTGTATTTTTGCTTAATTCAAAAATCTTAACAGGATTTTGTTTGATCCTGATCCTGTTACATCCCGCTTTGAATACATTATCTTCTCTCATTTTGCAAGAATTGCTCACCCTTTTATGAGCTACAACCAGGTAAATTTTCAAGCTACTTTCTCATTTTCCCCCTCATACCCATCCAGCATTGCCCCCAAACCAGACATCCTTCTAGCTGTTACAGAAAATCATCTGAACCCCTTCCCCACACATTAAACACAGAGGCTAAAAAAATGCTGCATGAACTGAAATGCGGGGCTTAGCGGTTCAAACTGGGGGGATGGAGAAGCATAGCCAACGTGATTTTTTGCATCTGGATCATCCAGAGCTGTGGAAATCCAGCGAGGAGCCGAGGCCGCTGTATCAAGGCCAGAGGGGCCACATTACAAGGCAGGCGCGACGCATTTGTTCCGTATAATGTCGCTTTTCTTGCCAATTGTTGGCTCAATTCGAACCCCAGCTTTCTGTCCCAGCGTCTCCAAGGCTGAGCTGGAGATGCTGCGTCGATAACGTCACAAGAAGCTGACCGTGTTCACAGCAGTTTTGTATGGAAAGGCTTTAGCAGGAGTTTTCTCAGACTTCTATGAACTCATTGAAGACTCTTGCTACAGTTTTCCCACAGAAACCCCAACCATTTGTCTCCTTTTTGGACCCAGGAGTTTGTTCCCCCTTGACATTGATATATTGGCTTTGGGGGGGTGAAGATTAATTTTCGGCCTGAACTGCACTTTGCGCCTGCCAGTGTTCTTTCGGCGGAACCTTTGACGGCATCCTTGATGTCTTTGTCAGCTTTTTGGCCTCTTTTTTGTTTTTGAATATTAGAAATGGACAGATGTGGATGTTATTGTACAGTCAGGTGATTCAACCTTATCAAGAATATCAAGGAATGGGGTCGGTTGCAGCACTTCTGGTCTCAGCCTCTGTAACTCAAAGGTGGTTTGTGTCACACCTTTAAAACTTTTACAGTAGATTCATGTTTTTGTCTGTAACAAATAACAATAGCATCTGAATCTTCTGCTTATTCACAAAGTAAGCTAGTTTGGGTCAAGTATGACGAATTCTACTGTAACAACCTGCCCCCCTGCAGCTGTAACAGGTACATACTGTGTAAAAGGTACATATTGAGGAACAATTGTGAAGAACATTTTTGATTTTTTTTCTCAAACTGGAAGGCGGGAAAACCGTGTAGGGTTAAGCCTGTTTGTCTGTTTCAAAACATTTTAACCGCTGCTTGTCCTCACTGAAGTCAAATTTTTGTTCAGTTAAACCTTCCTTGAGTGGCTTCAAATTTGAGGTGCCAGTTGCAGGTCCATTGTTTTTTGGTCAGTCTTCCTATTCTGGTCACCTTTTAGCATACTGTGTGTTTGAAATGACACATTTGACTTGTGTTAAACTAGAGAGACATTGCATTGGAGCAGTTCTGAAAGATGTGGTGTTTCACATGATATGGAGGAAGGACCTGTAAGCCTTCAACTTCCAAGCTTGGGATTGTTGATGACTAACAATGGAAGGAATTAGGTGAAAAAACATAAAAAGAAAGATCTTTGATTTCTATATAAAACTTGGTAAATATATGATGAAAAGTCTATGCATTAGTCCTAACTGTACAAGCCAGTTCATCAGTTTAGAAGCTAAAGTTATAAACTTGTGCTCTTCAAGAAATTTCTAGAAGTTATGAGTTTTAAACTAGACTGCATTTCCACGAAACCAAACATTGTTTTTTATGGACAAAAAAGTTTGTGTTAAAAAAAATTATGCTCACAGCATGATATCAAACCAGCACCTCTTCTCTTTACATTTAGTGCCTCACATTTTACCATTAAACCACAGGGTGGGGTGTTAACTCGCTGTCTCTTACCAGGCCATTTATGGTTAAGGACGGCTCAAAGCGGGTAGAACTATCCACTCTCGCCCGAAAACAGGTGGGAAAAATGAGCATAGCCGCATTCACAGGTTGATTATCTTTAATTAAACCACAACAAACTGTGACACACGTCTTTTTTTTCTTATAACCCACCTGAGCTTTAGTGTCTTGAAGTCTATTTATGAGTCTGCTGTGTCTTTAGCTCCATCAGACTCTCACCCCTTCACTCTCTCTCCCCATACATTACAGAGGTGACTCGACCACAAAAATCTCATTTTTAAACAATCAATAGAAGAGGTGCCAAATAAAAAGGTGCCAGCTGTAAAATGAATACTAATAAAAATAAAACTGAAGTATATAAACAGTTTAAAACATAATTAAAACCAAATATTAAATTAGCAGTATGTACTCAGAAAAAGTCTTTGTGTGTATATTCTTCACATTGATTTGTGTTAGTCATCAGCATCATACCTACTTCCACTTCCATTAAAACAAACAAATTAAAACAGCTTGTAAAAGACAATTTGTGATGTATTTTTATGTATTTGGGTTCTGCACGTCCTAACAACACACACAAAGGCCAACACAGGCCAGAGAAATTCGGTGAATAATGTTCATGGGCGCCAAACTCAGATGACCTGGAGATCACACAGAAAGCAGCTACAAGAGACATCATCTACCATTTTCCTCCAGTTACTTAAGACAACTACACTAGGCAGTAAAGCTACGGCCAAATGGTCACTAAACACCTCCATTAAGCATTAAAGCTCCATCAAAGGCCTAAACGGTTCCATTAGTGCAAGCAGGGAGGGTTTGACTTGCTGCCATCAGGACCTCGATAAAAGAAAGTGAAGAGAAGTTCTCCAGGCCAAGGAACAGTCAAAGCTACAGCGTCTGAGACAAGGGAGAAAAAAAAGACACAGACTGCTGAGGGTGCCCTCCACTGAAAGACTGCTAAACAGGTCTTCCAGCTGTGCTCTGACGAGATCCGGCCATGCCAGTGGACCGCTTCTTCGCTGACTTCTTATTACAGCTCTAATAAGAGCCTCACTTCTCTCAGCATTTGGTGATTCGCAATGGAAGTGGAGATAATCTCAGCAGCTTTGGAAGAACTGGTGCCCTGGTGAGACATTTCTACAATTGTGGAGGAATCTGCTGGCCCACGAGGCAACGAAATCAGGAGAGAAATGGTAAAATAAGTAAACGGAAGGGGAAAGAAATGACTGTATAAAAAGAGAGACTCCAGCTGATAAAGCGTAAATACAGTTTCGCCCTCCAGACGTTATTTTTATGAAGCCAGTCCTCATGTAAAAAATGAGCTCCAGAAGCATGTAAGAGGATTTTCGGAGGCTGAGTGATGGAGAAGGAGAAAGTGAATAAAGAAAAACAGGAAGGACGGAGAGGGACACGGTGAAGGAGAAGAGATAGTCGGGATTAAGAGGCAGAGAAAAGGGAGAGGATTAGATGACTGTGTTTATATATGTTGTGTGTGTGTGTGTGTGTGTGTGTGTGTGTGTGTGTGTGTGTGTAAGTTGTACGGACAGAAGCTATGAGGCTCTGGCAGAACACAAAGACTTCTTTCTGTGTTTTTCTTGTCTCTTCCCGGCTGTCTGCCTCCCTCTCCCTGCTGCCTGGTCCTCACCTGCTCTGGGTGAGGAGGCTGAGCAGTGAAATGCTCTTGACAGCTGACTCTCCGCCGCCTCACGCGGGTCACGTGTAGAACTGCACCACCTGCGTGCCTGGAGCTTTAATGAGGCCTGCGATTTTGATCTGAACCTGACTAAAGTCTGCTTCTCTGCTTCCATTTCATAGCCTGATGAAATTCTGTAAATAAGACTGTAACTCAACATAATCCACTGTAAACATGACGGCAACACAGGAAATCCTGTCTGAAACCAACTGTAACCCAACCCAACTCATTCAGATTCTAACTGTAACCCAACAAAACCCAGTCAGATTCTAACTGTAACCCAATAAAACTCATTGAGATTGTAACTGTGACCCAATAAAACTCATTGAGATTGTAACTGTGACCCAATAAAACTAATTCAGATTGTAACTGTAACCCAACAAAACTCATTCAGATTCAAACTGTGATCCGAGAAAAATCTTAATCCAACTGCAACCTAGGAACATTTTGTCTTGTCCTCACGATTTCCTGACAGGATTCAAGTGTATTGTTCAAGGTTATATAAACAGGACAAAGAAAACTAAAGATTCCAATCAGGTCAAAATCGGTTAATAAGGAGTTTAGCTGGGCTAAAATAAATGACACCCTGACGTGAGCTGGATAAATATTTGAGGGCTCCAGTGTGAAGAGCTGGGCTCTGTCAGTTAAAAGCTCTGCTCCTCCGTGGCTCAGAGTCGAGAGAGCTCATCCACTCCCGCGGGTCAGAGCACTGAGGACCGTTCTCAGCTTCAGCTTCAGGGTTACGGCGGTAAAGTAACTACACCGCTTATGTATGGGTGGGTGGGTGTGTGTGTGTGTGTGTGTGTGTGTGTGTGTGTGTGTGTGTGTGTGTGTATTGCAAAAACTGTCTAATATTTAAAACAGAATTCCATCAGTTTTTTTTTATTTCAGCCTAATTCCACCTTTTAGAAATTTCTCAAATAACCCCCTCACACTGATTAATCTCATTTTTCAGAGATTCATTTTTCATAGTTTGTTTACTGCTACAAACCTAATACTGTTGTTTTAATAGCAAACCTTTTCTTTGGTTTTATCTTTTTGTATTGCTTTATACTTTTCATATCGAATCGAGACACCACAGCATCAGCTTGAACTGAAATACCACTGAATTGTACTGAACCAAGATAAGATAAGCTGAAGCTTTATTATTCCCACAAGTGGGAAATTTGCATCGTTACTGCAGAAAGTGGACAAAGACAACAGAGTAAACTCTACAACACAACAGTACAGTACTGAATCAAACACACAGCATCATATGAAATTAAGACATCATTGTATCATATTGAATTGAGACACCACTGAATCACTTTAAATCCAGAAACACTGTATTAGACTGAACTGAAACACCACTGAATTGTACTGAATCGGATCAAATTAAGAAACCAGTGTCAAATCAAATCAAAACACCACTGAATTGAACTGAATCAAGACACATTGTATCATTTTGAATCGCAGAACCACTGAATCTAATCTAATCAAGACACACTGTATCATATTAAACAGAGACACTACTGAATCATATCAAAACCTTGTATTTCTTAAATAGCAACTTTATTTGGAATAGACAAATACATCTTTCTAATCTGAGGAATTTTGGACCGTTTCTGTTAGAGATTCACAAAATTCATAATTCAATTCAATTTGACACCACAGAATCGTACTGAGCCCAGACTCCACTGTATCAAATCAAACTGGGAAACCACTGTATCAAATAAAATCAAAACTGAATCAAGATACATTGTATCATTTTGTATCGTGACACACTGTATCAAATTAAACTGTGTAATACTGAATCAAGACACACTATCAAATTAAATCAAGACACACTGTATCATATAAAATCAAGACACCATTGAATCAAATCAAAACCTTGTATTTCTTAAACTACAACTTTACATGAAAAGAACCAAAAAATCTTAACCTTGTGGAATTTTGGACCATTTCTGTTAGAGATTCACAAATTTCATAATTCGATTCAGTATGGCACTGCTGAATCGTACTGAATCCAGACTCCACCGTGTCCTATTGAATCAAATAATGAAACAGAAATGGTCCATCAAGTTAAGAGGATTTGTTTGTTCAGAAAACGGTTTCAGAAAATAGGAGGTTTTGTTGCCACAGTGACGATATCTACAGCAAAGGTGTGTGCACCCCTGGGCAGACGAGAGGGGTCACATTTCTACGTGTAAATAAGTACAAGTCCAGAACATCACACGGCACATTGACTGTTTAATCACTGAATGGAACATGTTGGGATAAAATCACAGAATGTAGCCTGTGCAAAAGTCATGGCATATTTTATTTGTATATTTCGTCTACAGTATAAAATGTGCCATGACTACTTACATTTATATTTATAGTTTTAAACTCAGCAAATAAAGAGAAATAATGCGCTCACATTTATAGAAAGTCCCACATTTGATGACCATGTCGGTCCTCTCAGCCCCCCCATGCCTTCTGCACCATGACCTCTGGGGTCAGCCAATCGGCCAGGGTCGTCTGTCTGGGCTTGAATTTGACCTCTGACCCTGTAGCTTAATCAGGGTGTAAACACACACACACACACACACACACACACACCAAACAGACCAGTGCAGCGTATGGCCGAGCGTGGACGAGTCCAAACGGATCTTTTTCAACTCGATCAAAACAAGCCCCCCCACTCTGTCCTGTCATCAGTACTGCAGCTCAGCGCCGGACGCTCCGCTCCGTCTGTTCCAGCGTTTGTTGCTATTTTAGGTTTGTTGCTGGTAGAAAAACTCAGTATTATCATTCAGTTTCCATCCCTTTACTCTCACTGTATTTGATAGAAAACGGGCTCAGAGCAGGAACAGCCTCGTTAAACTGAAGGGAAAGAGGGAACAGAAGCCACATCACTGACTCACACCTCACACACTGGCTTCACCACAGTACATTTAGTCTGAATACATTTGTATTGGTAGTATTATTATTAGGAATTATGATAATGATGCTTTCTTAATGTAAAATGAGTATGTGTTTAGAGTAAATGTGTCCTGTAAATATTGTTTTCATGGTAAATGTTTAGCGTAAATATGTATGGTAAATATTTATTGTTTTGAAAATGTGTATTTATTATGTAAATATTCTTTTGGAATATTTATAATAAATGTTCATTGCAAATGTTTATTGTAAATATGTACTGAATTTTATTGTATATGTGTTTAGACCCCCACATCTGTGTGTGTGTGTGTTAATTCAGAGAGAGAGAATTTGTGTGTGTGTTCATTCAGCAGTGTGTATAGATTAATTCTGAGAGAGACAGTGTGTGTGTGTGTGAGTGTGTGTGAAAGGATGGAAGGCAGGAAAAGTGATATCTTTCTCTTTTGCATTTTTGCAAAAATATAAATAAGTGTTCAGTTTTCTCTGGATTCAAACTGAAGATATTATTATTATTATTATTATTATTATTAATAATAATAATAATAATGCTGTTGTTGTTGTTATTATTATCTTGCTGTTTTGTTGTTGTTGTTCTTGTTGTTCTTGTTTTTAATCGGTATTGTTATCACCAGCGCCACCATCATCACTATTACTGTTATTATTATTATTAGTAGTAGTAATAGCAGTATTATTACCAGTAGTAGTAGTAGTGGCAATATTTTTATTATTATTATTATTATTATTATTTATTTTTTTATTATTATTATTATTATTATTATTACTATTATAACAATCATGATCATTATTATTATTATTGTTGTTGTTGTTGTTGTTGTTATTATTATTATTATTATTATTTTAACAGTAATAATAATTATTAGTAATTGTAGTATTAGTAGCAGTAGTAGTAGTGGGATTATTATTATTATTATTATTATTATTATTATTATTATTATTATATTAGTAGCAGTAGTAGTAATAGCAGTATTATTATGAGTAGTAGTAGTAGTGGCATTATTATTATTATTATTATTATTATTATTATTTTGCTATTATTATTATTATTATTACTACTGTTATAATAATAATTATTATTATTGTTAGTTGTAGTAGTGGTATGATACATGAGCACATGGTGTTGTAATATGTTATGTTGTTCTTTCGTGGGTTAACTATGAACCATTAAAAGATCACATTTCCACATGCACCTTAGTTCTCTTAATCTGTCTACGGCCTGGATAATCTACTCTATACATCCCTCCATCCATTCATCCCTCCATCCATTCATCCCTCCATCCATCCCTCCCTCCCTCCCGCCCTCCTTGCATCCAGCAGATGGACAACATTAAGGAATGGGAAGCACAAAAAAGGGGACATTGGCTACTAGCTACTAGCGGATGAGCTGAACCTTACCTCCTTATCTCTCACCCAGATTCAATACTCTGTCAATAATATAGATGTCATAAAAATGACTATATGTAATAAAAATTATGTATAAAAATGCTGTATAAATGTGTAAATGTTGTATAAATGCTGTCCAAATGTGTAAATGTTGTGTAAATGTGTAAATGTATAAATGTGTAAATGTATAAATGTGTAAATGTATAAATGTGTAAATGTTGTATAAATGTTGTTTAAATGTATAAATGTGTAAATGCTGTGTAAATGTATAAATGAGTAAATGTTGTGTAAATGTTGTATAAATGCAGTACAAATGTGTAAATATTGTGTAAATGTTGTATAAATGCTGTACAAATGTGTAAATGTTGTATAAATGTATAAATGTGAAAATGTTGTGTAAATATATAAATGTTGCGTAAATGTATAAATGTGTAAATGTTGTGTTAATGTATAAATGAGTAAATGTTGTGTAAATGTTGTATAAATGCGGTACAAATGTGTAAATGTTGTGTAAATGTTGTATAAATGCCGTTAAATGTGTAAATGTTGTATAAATGTATAAATGTGTAAATGTTGTGTAAATGTATAAAGGTTACGTAAATGTATAAATGTGTAAACGTTGTGTTAATATATAACTGTGTAAATGTTGTGTTAATATATAAATGCATAAATGTTGTATAAATGTGTAAATGTTGTGTAAATGTATAAGTGTGTAAATACTGTACAAATGTGTAAATGTTGTGTAAATGTGTAAATGTTGTGTAAATGTGTAAATGTTGTGTAAATATGTAAATGTATAAATGTGGTATAAATGTATAAATGTGGTATAAATGTATAAATGTGTAAATGTTATGTAAATGTATAAATGTTGTGTAAATGTATAAATGTGTAAATGCTGTACAAATGTGTAAATGTTGTGTAAATGTGTAAATGTTGTGTAAATATGTAAATGTTGTATAAATGTTGTATAAATGTGAGGGTGCACAAACTCCTCCTGAGGGTGGTGTGTATGTTACGACACTCTGTAGAACCTGCCTGTAGTCCCTGGCTGTAGACCCTGGCCTGTACACCCTGGGTGTAGAACCTGGCTGTAGTCCCTGGGTGTAGAACCTGGCTGTAGACCCTGGCTGTAGACCCTGGCCTGTACACCCTGGGTGTAGAACCTGGCTGTAGTCCCTGGGTGTAGAACCTGGCTGTAGTCCCTGGGTGTAGAACCTGGCTGTAGACCCTGGCTGTAGACCGTGGCTGTAGAACCTGGCTGTAGAACCTGACTGTAGAACCTGGCTGTAGACCCTGGCTGTAGACCCTGGCTGTAGAACCTGGGTGTAGAACCTGGGTGTAGACCCTGGCTGTAGAACCTGGTTGTAGAACCTGGGTGTAGACCCTGGCTGTACAACCTGGTTGTAGAACCTGGCGGGAAAAGTGAAGGTCCGCCCTCATGCCCTCTCTCCAGCCCCGCGAGCTCTAAAGCCCCCCCCCCACCTCTGTAACTGATTTGTGTGCCCCCTGATTAACTCCACATGCTGATCGATCCTCTCTTCCGCTTTCATTTACAACCTCGTTACAGAGCTTTTACTCCCCAAACAAACTCACGACCTTATTGATTAACACACCGCACGACTAAACACTGAACACACACGCACACACACACACACACACACACATACACGACTAAACACTGAAAACACATGCACACACGACTAAACACTGAAAATACACACACACACAACTAAACACTGAAAACACACACACACACGACTAAACACTGAACACACACACACATACACGACTAAATACTGAAAACACATACACACGACTAAACACTGAAAATACACACACAACTAAACACTGAAAACACATACACACACGACTAAACACTGAAAATACACACACACAACTAAACACTGAAAACACACACACACATGACTAAACACTGAACACACGCACACATACACGACTAAACACTGAAAACACATACACACGACTAAACACTGAAAACACATGCACACACGACTAAACACTGAAAATACACACACACAACTAAACACTGAAAACACACACACACATGACTAAACACTGAACACACATACACACGACTAAACACTGAAAACACACACACGACTAAACATTGAAAACACACACACACACACAACTAAACACTGAAAACACATACACACACGACTAAACACTGAAAATACACACACACAACTAAACACTGAAAACACACACACACATGACTAAACACTGAA
>JBBPCX010070236.1:0-10769 GCA_037974365.1 Hydrocynus forskahlii | reverse complement strand
GGATGGGGGGGGGGCTCTGAGATATGATTGTATATCATCTGCCTAACAGTGAAACCGAAGGCCATGGCTATGAATAATCTGACCAAGGGGTAGGATGTATTTTAGAAAGAGAAGGGACCCAAGAACAGAACGCTTAGAGACACCAGGGGAAGGGGCAGGGGAAGACTTGTGTGGACCTAGTGTGATAAACTGCTGCCTGTTTGTAAGGTCTGACCTGAACCATTGAAGGGCAATGTCAGTAATGCTAAGAGAGATGGGGAATGAGCATATCATGATTAATTGGGTCAACTGCTGAACTTAAGTCAAGGAGAAGAATGTTAAGACGACCACTATCAGCGAACCAGAGGAGATTGTTAACAACACATGGAAGCGCTGTCTCAGTGCATAGCTGTATACGGAGCCAGATTGAAAAGGCACATACAGTGCATTATCATTAAGAAAGGTGTGGAGTTGTATAGCTACCGCTCTTTCCATTACTTTAGCTAGAAAAGGGAGATCTGAGATACGTCTGAAATTGGACTAGCGATGATGCATCCGGCTCAGGTTTTCTGAAGATTGGGGTAACTGCAGCAGTTTTACTGGGAAGCAGGGACAAAGCCAGAAGAGAAACATGAATTCATCAATATGGCAACAGAAATATTGATTATGGATGAACGTGCCTTTAGTGGAGGGGTGGGGGTGAGGTAAAGCTGACAAGAAGGAGGATTTGAATTGAAGATGAGTTCTCTAAGTTTCTGTGAGTCAAACAGAGAAGAAGACAGAAGAGAGGCAGCAAACAGACTAAAACAGATTTTCTCCAAAGAAGGAGAAGTAGCAAAGTGAAAGCTGTATTCACTGAGTTAATAATCAGAGATGTGTTTCAGACCAGAAATAAAACCCATGAATATGAGTTGGAAAAGCAACATGCTGTGTCAAGATAAAACTAATACAGAGATGTGCAGGAGACGGTAGTGTCTACACTGATGTTAGTTCAGAGAAGAAGCTAGCAGCAGCTTTCGGAGGGGGGAAGACTAGTAAGCAGATTCGAGGAGAACTCAGAGACAAGATAACTGTGAGAAGTTTAGAGAAAAAGCTAGCAGCAGCTTTTGGAGGGCGTAAACTAGTAAGCATATTCGAGGAGGAGAGGAAACAACCTTCAGAGCAATTTATTTAAAAGATGTAACATCAAATAAAACGTTCTTTGAACCAGAACGATAAACCAACACCACTTCCTTTTAATCAGTAGGAAGCCATAGCCAAGGGTGGGAAGGACATTTAAGTAGTCAACAAGTTTCTGAAAGAAAAAACATGTCCACATTCTTTTTGCCCCGTTCTGTTGGGGCAGTTAGTAGCCTAGTGGTTAGGATGTTCACCCTGCGATCAGGAAGTTGCGGGTTCAAAGGCCAAGACGGCTAGTCACTATAAGGGGCCACTTTTCCTTACTTTAATCAGCAGGAATGATGAGGGGGCATACACAGAGGAGGTGTGATGGCTAATGGACTCATGCAGAGCCAACAACCTGTCTCTGAATGTATATAAAACACTCTCCACTAAACGTCAATGGCTCCTCAGTGGGGATCGTCCAGAGCACTAAGTTCCTTGAAAGAAACTTCGAAAATGAACAGGATCCACTGAAATATGCATTTGCCTCAATCCTAGATACGGTTGGCTTTAAGTGTAACGGGTTCTACTCATTACTGCGGTCACACCCTTGATTTAATCCTTACTCTTGATGTTAATGTATCCACATAAAAGAGGCTGCTTAAAGAAACTACAGCTATTCCTCCTCAGACCACAGTGATCTCAGATCACTGCCTCATTACATATGAACTTTATCTTTGTCATAATGTAAACATATCCCCGCACTTTCGTATTAGATATACAATACATCCACCAGAGCTCTTAGTTTCACTGAAAACCTTCAAGATATATATATATACACAATTTGGCACGCCATCTGGTCCAGCAGATGCTTAGGGAACTCTCTTCGATCCACACTAGATTATGTCGCGCCTCTAAGAATTAAAAAGGTCAGACAGAAAAAGCTCACTCCTTGGGATAATGATCAAACACGCATTTTAAAGCAAAACGTTCGAAAACTAGAACATAAATGTCAAGTTACCAAGGTGGAATTTTTCTGCTCCTCCTGGAAGGAGAGCCTTAGAGACGACAGCAGGGCACTTACTGCGGCACGCTCAGACTATTTATCTTTTCTCATTGAATCTTATCAAAATATTCCCAGGTTTCTTTCAGTACATTTTCTAAACTGTTAATGAGCCAGAGAGGTGCAGAATCAGAGGTACAGTAGTGATGATTTTATGGATATTTTCAACAGAAGAAGCTGTTCTCCATCACGTCTACTGCCTGATACAGGCAACCCAGATATTGTTCAAGGTGTTGTAGAAAGACTGACATCCTTTAATCCAGTTAAACAAGCAGAACTCACTACAATAATCTCTTTTCAAAATCTTCTGCCTGTACACTCGATTCCATAACTTCAAGCCTGCTTAAAGATGATAATCAGGCCTCTACTCTAATTTTTAAACTCCTCACGTGGTATTGGTTATCAAACAAAAGCTTTCAAACAAGCAGTTATTAATCCTATGTTAAAAAAAAAACAAATCTTGATCCATGCGAGCTCTTAAATTATCCGCATATTATCAAGATACCATTTCTATCTAGGCTTTTAGAAAAAGTCTTGGCCCAGAAGTTATGTTCACTACTGCATAAGAACCACATAAAAAATTCCAGTCTGGGTTCCGGCATCATTTCAGCACAGAAACAGTGCTAGAAAAGATACTAAATGATCTTTTACTGTCTGCTGAAAAAGGATTTGTTTTATTGCTGGGTTTGCTTGACCTTAGTGAGGCATTCGACACCACTGACCACTAAATTGTTTCAGACAGGCTAGAAAACCTGGTCGGAGTCACTGGAACAGCCTTACCTTGGCTTTTAGATCAACCACCATCAGTTTGTTAATGGGAAATCATCAGCACACGCCAAATTAGAAAATATGGTGTCCCAAAAGGTTCTGTCTTCGAGTCTCTTTTATTTACTTTGTATATGCGACCCTTAAGTATGATTATCTGAAACATGGGATTAGCTTCCATTGCTGCACAGATGACACACAACTTTACATCTCTGCTAGCCAAGATAATAAACATAAGTTAAATAAGACTGAGAATCCAATTAAGAAATAAAAGAATGGATGTGACATAACTTTCTCTTGCTCAACTCAGATAAAACAGAGGTCCAAAAGTTTACATTTACGTTTACTGCGTTTAGCAGAGGTCTTATCCAGAGCGACATACATCAGTGCTTAAGTAGTCCACATCTGTTGAAGACGCTTGAAGACAGCAAAGGACTCTGCAGATCTGATTGCAAGAGGGAGTTTGTTCCACCACTGGGGGGCCAAGACTGAAAAGAATCTTGATGCATGTCGTTTTCTTCTTTTGAGCACCTCCTTACTTTTGAAGCTGATAATAAGGTGCCAGTCTATTCTTGGCCTTGAAGGCCAGTGTCAAGGTTTTGAACTTAATGCACTCACAGGGACTTAATGCACCCACAGGGAGCTAGTGAAGGTTCCGTAGTAGAGGCATGCTATGTGAGAATTTAGGAACACTGAAGACTAACTTCACAGCAGCATTCTGGATCAGCTGAAGCAGAGAGTAGAGAGTTTCAGTTGTCCAGCTTCAAGATGACCATAGACTGGACGAGTAACTGTGTAGCTTCAGTGGTGAGAAAGGATCGGACTCTTCTGACGTTGTAAAGAAGGTATCTGTCAGAGCTGAAGTACCAGCTGTTACACCAGTGTAGCGGAGGATGAATCCAATCACGAAGTCACACGAGAAAGTAGGTAGTCCACGCACTTTGTTATGAGAACACTCTCACCAAGTAGAGATTCCCACCGGAATCCACATTCTCACACACACACAGAGAATGGTAAATACCGGAGTACACACGGTTCTGATTAGGGTCACTGGAAGGGAAGAGAGATGAAGACTCAATGGTTGAGCAACGGTTACCTCCATGCCTGGGTTTTTATATCATGTGACACGCTCATTTCTGGTTCCTCTTGTGCGTCACATGACCCGTGTGCGTGACAGTATCTGCATGTCCTGGAGTGGTGGTCAACCAGCAACAAGAATTCTTCATCTAGCATGACACCAAGATTTCTTACCTTCTTTGAGGGAACGAGTTCTCATCACTGGAGTTGAAAGAGAGAATAAGTTGAATGTCATCTGCATAAAAGTGGTAGGAAAAGCCATGTGAGGCTATTACATCCCCAAGAGAACCAGTATACAGAGAAAAGAGAAGTGGTCCAAGGACCGAGCCCTGTGGAACACCAGTGGACAATCTTCGTGAGGCAGACTGGGAGCCATGTCATGCTACCTGGTACCTCCGGTCATCAAGGTAGGAAGCAAACAATTGCTAGCCTGTGCCCAATATCCCACAGCTGGAGAGATTTAACATGGTTTATTTATTTTATTTATTTATTTAACCTTTATTTAATCAGGAAGGTCCCACTGAGTTACAGTAACTCTTCTTCCAGGGAGTCCTGGCCAAGAGTGGCGGCTAGTCACAAGTACACTAAAGACAAAGGACACACTACCAAGTACACTACAGACAATGAAACATATAACTACAAAACACAAGTCTCACAGATATACTAAGACAATGGACATACAACCAAATACAATAAAAACAATGCAACCTACAACTACAGGAACACAAGTCTCACATAAATCATCGACTAGAACACAGACTAGAAAACCGTGTCAAAGGCTGCAGAAAGTTCAAGAGGAATCAGAGCAGAAGACTGATCTAGCTGCAAGAAGTTCTTCGGAGACAACTAGTAGTGCAGTTTCAGTAAAGTGCGCAGCCTTGAACCCGGACTGGTGAGGGTCATGAAACCTATTTTGAGAAAGATAGATGCTGAGTTGGTTATAAATAGCACGTTTAAGGACTTTGGAAAGGAAGGAGAGATAAGATACTGATATGTGGTTGTTGACATCTAAGGAGTCCAGGATTCAAGGAGGATTCAAAATGTTTGTCAAATGAACAGTAGAAAGTGCATTTCTCTGTACAATTATATTCTCTCTTTGCTGTCCACACAAATGCTGAGATTAGAGTTAAGAGTTAAGACTTTTATATACAAATAAGTTAGTAAATACTTTGATATTAAATACATTTGCTAAATGAAGGAAATGTGCACAGGAGATTGTGCAAAATTACAGTGTGAGGTAGATGAAGGGGATGTGCAAAGGAGCATAAGGCAAAAATTAAGGTAAGTGATGTCCATTAATTTTACTCTGTCAGCTGTTAAGGAGTCTGATGGCAGTGGGGAAGAAGGATTTGTTTAATCGGGAGGTTCTAGATTTCACACTTCTGAACCTTCGTCCCTTCATGTTGGGGGTGTGTGGGGTCTTTGAGAATGGAGGCAGCTCTCCTTTGGACTCTGCGATGGTAGATGTTCTGCAGAGAGGGCTGCGGAGTCCTGATGATCTTCTCCGCAGTCGTTATTACTCTCTGCAGGCATTTGCGGTCCATAGCAGTAGTGCTGCCATACCACATTGTGATGCAGCTGGTCAGTGTGCTCTCCACAGTGCAGCTGTAGAAGCTGCTGAGGATCTTGGCTGACATACCGAACCTCCTCAGCCTCCTCAGGAAGTTCAGCCACTGTTGAACCTTCTTGACCAGCTGTATGGTGTTCAGTGTCCAGGTGAGGTCCTCAGTGTCCAGGTGAGGTCCTCACTGATGTGGACGCCCAGGTACGTAAAGCTGCTCACCCTCTCCACTTGAAGCTCCCGGATAAATAGTGGCTGGTGAGGCCTCCTCTTCTTCCTTGTGTCCACTATCATCTCCTTCGTCTTATCAGTGTTGAGGATGAGGTTGTTGTCCTCACACCATGACACCAGGCCGGCCACCTCTCTCCTGTAATCCACTTCGTCCCCTCCAGTGATGCGACCGATCACTGCAGTTTCATCCGCAAACTTTGGGATGATGTTGTCTTTGTGGGTGGCGACACAGTCATGGGTGAACAGCGTGTAGAGGACGGGGCTGAGGACACAACCCTGTGGGACGCCAGTGTTTGTGGTGATGCTGGCTGAAGTCCTGTTACCGATCCTGACAGACTGAGGCCTGCCAGTCAAGAAGTCCAGGAGCCAGTCACAGAGGGTGGGGTGCCGGCCGAGTGTGGTCAGTTTGTGGGTGACTTTGTGGGGGATGACCATGTTGAAGGCAGAGCTGTAATCAAAGGGCACCTTGATGTAGGAGTGGAAGTAGTGAAGGTAACGGTGGCATCTGATGTGGACCTGCTGAGCCGGTAGGCATACTGCAGGGGGTCCAGAGTGTCTGGGATTTTTCTCTGGATGTAGGCCAGCACCACTCTCTCAAAGTACTTTGCGATGATTGGAGTGAGAGCTACTGGTCTGTAGTCGTTCAGGCAGGTGGCTGGGTTTTCTTGGGGACGGGGACAATGGTTGTAGTCTTGAAGCAGGCGGGAACAGTGCTCTGGCTGAGGGAAAGGTTGAAAATACAGGTGAGAACATCAGCCAGCTCGTTGGCACATGCTTTAAGAGCACACCCCGGGATGTTGTCTGGTATCTTCCTTAATGCTTTTTGTACCTGGTCTATTGAAACCACTGGCAGGGGGGAGGGGGTTCGGGTGATCTGGGGGTTGTGGAAGGTCTTGGAGGTCTAGGAGGTCTGGAGGGTCTTGGAGGTCTGGAGAGTCTTGGAGGTCTGGAGGGTCTTGAAGGTCTGGGAGGTCTCGGAGGTCTGGAGGGTCTTGAAGGTCTTGGAGGTCTTGGAGGTCTGGAGGGTCTGGGTGGTCTCAAAGCGGGTATAGTACGTGTTGAGAGCTGCCTGCAGAGCTGATGGTGCTAGTGGTGACCCTATACTCTGTGATATGCTGCAGACCTTGCCACATCCACCCGAGGTCAGCAGAGGAATAGAAACCATCCAGCTTCTCTCTGTACTGCCTCTCGGCCGCTGTGAGCGTGGGCATCCAGTGTGGATTTCTTCAGAATTTGTGTGACCACTGCAGACTTGAAAGCAGATGGGAAATGGCCAGTTGTTCAGGAGCCATTGCTGATGTAGGCGATATGTGGGATTAAATCCAAAAGCTGCTAGAAACAAACTGTCAGGTCTAATGTTTGATCTTGCTGGTTCCTAACCTTCTCCAATGTCAACTGTAAAAACTTCTTGGTGTCACTATGGATCCTGATCATTCATTCAACACAGCTGTGTATTGTTACTATTAAAGTGTAAAGTACAGTGTCCATCTGTCATATGTGAACACGCCACAGCACACAGTATGAGCAGCGTGAAATTCTATCTCTGCATTTAACCCATTCACCAAGTGAAGCAGCGGGTGGGCTGGCACCCCGTCCAGGGTGAGTCCCTGCCTGGCGCCCGTGGACCCCGGGATAGGCTCCAGGTACCCGCGACCTTAGTGAGGAATAAGCAGTTACAAAAAAATGAATGAATGAATGAATGTTGTGCAGTATAGCTTTTATTCTATTGATTATGCTGCTCTTATTTTCTTATGTTTACGGCATTTTCTTATTTTGCATTGTCCACTTGCTGCCATTACAATGCAAATGGCCCACTTGTGGGACTAATAAAGGGTTTTCCTCTCACTTAACATGGGTTAAGAACAATGGGAAACAATTTCAGTATTCAGATTTTGGATTTAGATCCAATGCATTGTAAATAACCCATTTACTCAAATTAACTGTCCCTTTTTAAAAAATCACTTTTTTGCAACATAATTCAACAAAGGCTTTCAGGATAGATTTACGTGAACTGGGTAATTGAAGAGAAACTTTTATTTACTATCAAAAATGACCAGTGTTTTGTAATGTAATATTGATTATTATAAATAATGGTGTAACTAATTTGAGTTAAAGCCATAAAATAATAATTAAGCAATAAAGTTGAAAAAAATCTCCCTGCATTGTGTTTCCTCCTGTGACCACTTGATGGAAGCAATTTTCAAGATACACATGAAAAATGATGCAGCAAGATGTGACTGGTATTATTTTAGCTTTCTTTCTTTCCTTCTTTCTTTCTTTCTTCTTTTTGCTTTTCTGGGGATGTGTATAGTATTTATAGTTTATTTATATTTGATTTGTATTAGTTTCCCATGGCTACACCGTTCCTTAGGTGATCTTTTCAATTTTTTTGTCAGTCTGTTCCAAATAGGATTTGTGCAATAAACAACTGAACTGTTGAATCAGCACTGTCTGAATGTTAATCTCATCCCTCATCACCTGCTGCTATTTCATTTTATTGCATTCATTGTATTTTTAGGGCACAAACACCAAGTCACTTTTCATGAACCATTTGCACTACTGATCTGCTGGTACAACACACTAAATCTTACACACAGAAATGTCAGTGTACAGTTATTTTGTCATTTTGTTGCACTATTGTTGTTGTTTTTTTCTCTATTTTCTTATGTTTATTCTTCCTGTTGCACTAAGCACTCACGGCAAAATAATTTCCCTTGGGATAGATAAAGTTCTTTCTTATCTTCTTGTCTTTTCAAATATGCTATAAAATATTTAACATGCTAACAGCATGTCATTTATCATCGGGTTTTAAACCCAGGCCTTAGCACAAACCCCCATTTCCCCAACCCAATTCCCTCGCTGACTTCCTGGTTTAGGTGTGAGAACTGAAAAGTTGAACACTGTGTTTGGCTCAATTTCAAGATGACTCGAATTTGGAGAGACATTTGTTCTGCCACAGATTCTCTTATAAGCAGTTTTTTGTTACTGTGCATTTAAGACTGATACAGTTTGGCACAGAATGAAGTAAATAAAGTTGTAGCTGAAACTGTCTAATATTTTACATTTCAAGAAGTTAAGATTAGATAAGATAAGATAAAGAAAATTACATTGTTACATGGGATAGCAGCAGACATTGACATAAACAGTAAACAACAGTAAAAGTAAAAACAGTAACAATGAACCAGGCAAACTGCACATTGCTCACAGTTATATTCCACCCCTAAAATTGCAAGTTACACCAGAAAACCACAAAAATTGCACGTTGTACCAGAAACGTTGTACCGAGAGAAATATTTCACACAAGAGAAACTTCCACTTGTCGGTCTGTGGTGTTTGGATGAGTGTGTTTGTTTGTTTGTGTGCGTGTGGTCAACTGCAAGGTGTTGGTTGAAAAGTATGACAGCAGCTGCAAGGAAAGACCTATGGAATCTCTTCTTCCCGCACCAAACGATATACATACAATTCACACACAACCTTTCATGTGTCTGTGTTTGTCTATAGGCCTGAATGTCACTGCTAAATTTAGCTATTGCTGTGTAGGGTACACTTGCCCACACCCAGAGGAACTTAGCAGCTGTCCGCTGTCACCTTTTAAGGAGTCAGCCGAGGCAGCGTCTGAAATTAGTGTAGCATGTGCAGCAAGAATTTGATAGGCTTCCCTGTAGAGATCATGCTCATAGGCTTATTTGTCAAAGCTGAATACTAGCACACTATTGGACACATGTGTCACAAAATCAAGCCTTGTATGGAACATGTTTTATTTGCATCAGTTACATTTTGGTCAAGTGGCTGTTGTTTGACCCAGGACGGCTGGCGGTCTGGTGGTTAGGGAGTTGCCCCTGCAATCACAGAGCACTGGGTTCAAATCCCAGGACTGCTAGTGGGACCACTGAGGTACCCTTGAGCAGGTTCCATCCCCACACACTGCTCCCTGGGCACTGTGTTCCTGGCTGCCCACTGCTTCACATCGTGAATGGGTAAAATACAGAGAAAGTTTTACATGCTGTTAACACTGTGTGCTGTGGTGTGTTCACCTTTGACAAATGGTCACTTTATTCTTAATGGTACTGACACATACTACTGAGTAAGATTACTATATATTTGCTGAATTTTCCATAACTGGAAACCCCCCCCCCAACAAATAACAAAAAAGTTATAGCACATATACGTTATAGCACATATACGTATTTGTTTGTTTGTTTGCTTATTTATATATTTTTCAACTAAAAGTGTCAGCACTTTTGGAACAATACCCCATATCTCCAAAATAGATTTATTAAAAGTTGATAGAAATACATTTGTGCTAAGTAAAAAAAAAAAAGTTGATCCTAAACAAAAAATAATAATTCTTTTACTACAATAAATACTCATAAATACGTATACACTCTTACTACATGCCTCTCACTGTATGCCGCTGAAATTAAGTACAACCATCAGATTTATTTGTGAAGAGTTCACAACTTGCCAGGAACGTGTTGATGAAAAGACTGCTGGCGAGCCGTAATAAATTGTGGCCGTGGGGAAGCCTTGATGAGCTGCTGATCCAAAAGCATTCACACACTCAACACTATTCCAAACTGGCACGTCGGTAATAGCAGGTGTAAAGTTCTTCAGAACTGGCATCATCTTGAAGTTTACAAGACTACTAAGCCAAGATTTCCTAATTAGAGTCTTATCTGATTACAACTATTGGAATGACCTGCACACTATAAATGTATAACCTGTGTTTAATTGAGTTTTATAGAAGTGTTTATTAAACAAGTTTTTTTTATGAATCAGAACCCAATAAAAATCTTTATGCTTTATAATTTGAGGGATCAATATTTGGTTTGAAAAATGCCATACATAAGTATGCACACAGTATTTTTGGACACTTTGTAAGCGACTTACAATCATTAGCTACAGGAACTATGTTACAGTCATTAGTTACAGGGACGGTCTTACAGTCATTAGTTACAGGGACAGTCTTACAGTCATTAGTTACAGAGACAG
>JBBPCX010070235.1:0-10769 GCA_037974365.1 Hydrocynus forskahlii | reverse complement strand
TCGCACACACACACACACACACACACACACACACACACACACACACACACACACACACACACACACACATAAAATAATAAAATGTATATCGTTGCAGATTTTCAGTGACCCAAATTTTGGTACACCCCTCCTTTTTACAGTTCCTATTTTTCAGACAGAAGAGAAAGTCTAAAATTAGTTGCTTTTGTTTGTTTTCTGAAGACGAGAGGGGACAGGAAGTCCTTGCATGAAAAGAATTCATTACAGCGTTGAATTATTTTTTTTAACACATTCCCTGTCTCGGGTGATTAAGGATTCTCTTTGACTGTGTGTGTAGCGGCTCCAGCTCTCAGAGAGGGGCTCCCCTCGGGCCAGCCCCACGGCCCCCCCTGCTGCAGCCCGGCCTGGAGCTCCCTGCGGAGCCGGAGGGCGAGGACCTGCTAGAGCTTCGCATGCGGCAGTGGAACCTGGCTGGATTTGCCGTGGAGACTCTAGAGCACACGCTTCCTCTCCTCAGGACAGGTGAGAGTCCTCTCGTGCAGCTCGGCTTCGAGCTCCAGATGTTTTCCTTCCCTCTTTTGCTCCTCACACTCCTCCCTTGTGTCTCCTTGTGGCCTCTCAGGGAAGCTGAAGGTGCTACAGCAGGTTCTGGAGCTGCTGGAGGAAGTGCTGGCACTGCTTGGGGACAGCGTGGCCCCAGAGCTCTGGGATGAGTTCAGCCTCACCGCGAGTGAGCTGGCAAGTTCTCAAAATGTCCTCAACACAGGCCCTCACACAATCCTCCTTCAGACGTCATGATACCG
Source organism: Hydrocynus forskahlii (assembly GCA_037974365.1). NCBI lineage: Eukaryota > Metazoa > Chordata > Actinopteri > Characiformes > Alestidae > Hydrocynus > Hydrocynus forskahlii. The sequence continues at coordinate 9,987 of JBBPCX010070235.1, read as the reverse complement.
TGCAGTACTGATATAATTTAATATTGATCTTTTCCCAATATGGTACTGTCCCCTGACACTTTGTGGCTTTAATTTGGCTTTAACAACTGGCCAATAGAACCACAGTATAATGATATTTAATCACATTAAACTAGTTCTCATGTGGCTCTTGTCTCCTATGGGCTCCTACAGTATATTTATATATAATGATGTAATATTTTCCAGTGGTCCAGCATTTGATGACACCAAATAGATAGAATTCAGTATTGCAATATTTTGTGTTAGATGGCACTACTTATCAAAATTAATATTGATCTTTTCCAAATATGTTACAGAATCATGTCACTACTTAACACTAATTCTTAACACTAACATTAATAGCTGGCAGACTCATCATATTAATGACATTGAATTTAATTAAATATTGGAATGTTTTCCAAATACATGGCAGTAGCCCAGTCTTCAGTGACACCAAAGCAATCATTATTAGGTTGATAAAATTCAATATTGCAATATTTTGTCCAGTACATCACAGTTTTGCAGTTAACATACATTTGCAATAATGCATGGGTGGTACTGATAAAATGATACAGTTAAAACATTGATAAAGTTAATGAGTTAATGGTAAAGTTATTTTCATGAGTGATTTTTAGTATTAAATTAATAATGTACCTATTATAGTTAAATTGATACTAATACTAAAGTTATTCATGCAAAATGCTCATTTAGTATTAATTAGGTCATGGGTCAGCAGTGTTACGTTATAAAATTTAACACTGATGTGGCCGTAATTAAGGGAATGTTAATGAAGTTAATGAGTTAATTTGCCAGGAAGCCCAGGTTTCCGTAGGGCTGCTAGAAGAGTGTCTTATAGAACTTTTTCATCTTTAGATGTCTTACACAATATTAACTCGAGAGAACCCACTTACTCACTGTCTATTTTGTTATTTTGGGGATTTTAAACAGTTACAGTAATAAAGAACTGAACAAAATTAGAATGAAATCTGTCGGTACCACTAGAACTAAAAACCAGAACTGTGTGACACCAGCACCACTTCCAACCCTGATATAGACAATATCTCAGCACTAAACCGCCGCCAGGCTTATGGCCCTTTTCTCTCTCTCCCTCACACACACACACACACACACACCTGCCATCCTGGCCTCACACTCACTCTCTGTTGTCCAATATTGGACATGCAGGAAGACAGATGGTCATTACAGGAGAAAGAGTTATCAGCGCAGATTCTCTTGTTTTGGGAAAAAAACGATTTTGCTGCTTTTCTCTGCACAGTAACGAAGATTCTGGAGGACTGTGGGTATTAATTAGGACCAGCCCAATATATTTCATTGTCCGTTATGTTCGTTATGTTGGTATGTGTTTCTGTATTTAGTATTCAGATTCAGTTAAAGGCTAATTTTTGAAGGTTTTAAATAAAACACTGCATTATAAAACCAGGAGAAAATGTCTTTTACTGAAAGGGCACGATATTAAAAATCAAGTCATACTCAGGTAACGTTATCTAAAGGCTCAATGCAGCCAGACCCCCCTCCAGTTCAGTGTGGGATCAGTTCAGTCAGTGAAAGACATTAAAATGGTAAATAGAGCTTCTCGGGGAGTTTTTTTTTATTATTATTTTAACAGTTCCACCCATTGCTGTGTGAGGGTTTTTTCCTCCCCAGACTAAAAATCGATGGTCTGTTAGTTTGTGTTGTGAATTGTTCTTGTATTCGCTCTGGTTGTGCCGCCTGACTGCAGAGCCGCAGTTTCAGAGCAGCAGGTGTTGAGAGAGACAACAACAACCTGACATCACTTTGATGTTGTAATAGTCTTTCTTAAAATAAAGATTTGAATTTTTGAAACATTTTGTGAGTGACACGACGTTCGCCTTGATGCTGATGTCACTGTCTAACTCTGGCAAGCTGCAAATCCTGTTGGGACTGTATATCAAAATAATTAAAAAACACTAAAAACTGAAAAATCTGAGATGTTTCCTTTAAATGATTTAAATGGTCCTTGTTATAATTAGTGCATTAGTAGTAGTAGCAGTAGTAATAATGATTTTAATGTTTTTAGTAGTTGTCGTGGTGGTAGTGTTGGTAGTGATGATGGTAGTAATAGTAGTAGTAGTAGTAGTAGTAATAATAGTATTGTTATTCCTGTTACTACTAGTATTAGTAATTATAGTTATAAGGGCCACTTAATTAGTATTATTACTAGTGGTGGTTGTAGTAGTAGTAGTTTTATTATTATTAATAATAATAGTGGTAGCAATATTGTTGTTGCTATTATTATTATTAAAATATTATTATTATTACCACAGAACAATAGATTCCAAACACTTTCCTCCTTTATTTTTTGTGTTGCGCTGAACTTTAATGCTGCTGGAACAACAGAGTAAAGAGAGCAGACCCTCCTGAATGGAGCTTTGTTTTTGTAAGGCATGACCCTCTTCTTCATTTATATTTAATGCGCACTCGAATATAGATGAAGTGTTGTCATCCAGTGTAACTTCTTTTGAAAACGTCTGGACTCTTGCTGCCCCCTGCTGGTGGTTTCTCACTCACATGCTCCTTCGTACAGTATCTGAGTCTGTGTGTGTGATTTTTTTTTTTCTTTGTCGTCATAGAGAGAGAAGCTTCAAGCGTGTATGGAAACCCTGGGAGATATTATTTGCCATCACAGCAGTGTGGCATCCTCCGAACAGCCTGAATCATCTCTGATTCACCACCGTCTGGCGTACACGGGCACAGCCGTTTTCACCATCCGCCTCCTACAAACTCTCTTACCTGTGGAGAAGGTGAGTGGGCATATGGCCCTGCCAATCACGACCATTAATAAACCAGAATGGACATATGGCGGCGTCCTTCACATATAGTGTCGAAACAAATGGGTTCATTAAGCTGGTCAGAAGTGGAGCGTCTGAACCCGTTAACATCCAGACCTTAAAACTTCAAACTGGAAAATGTTTTAAATTGATCAAACTAGTGATTTTTTTTCTTGTCATTCAGTTTATTATACTAAATCTTTTCCAAAAGCAACAATATAATATTTTAGATGAATCAGAAGAAGCTCTGTGGCATTTTTACCTCTTCAATTTGTGTAATGCATGTGAATGGGTTAATACCAAATGGGTTAAGGTCAGTTACAGGAAATTAAATGGTCCAGTCTTCCTAACAGTTGTCTGATCCATTCTCTGTTCTTTCACAGCTACTCTTTGTTCATGACGTTAAGTCAGCCTAAAAAGAAACTGTAACACAGAACCCAAAGGACTGTACGTTTATAGTGTTCCTCACTTTTAAATAATTTTTAGTTTTAGACAGAAACACACCGTCAAACTGGCTTGTAACTCGTTCACTTTTATCAGGCTGACAATTGCCCACAAGGGGGTGCCATTAGCAGCCAAATAGCTTTTCATGCTTTATGTATAGGTGTTTTGCATCTGTGACACTGCTTGTTTGACCAGTTTGTCCTTTTTTATCACATATTGGGACATGTAGGATGGTTTTTGTTTTTGTTTGTGTTTTGGTCTGTAATCAGGTTAAAGTTAGCATGGTGTTGTTCCATCTTGCTTATTTTCAGTGGGCTACAACATCATCCTTCTTGGTTGTGAAGCATTTTAAACTAAAAAAGTGTCCAAAATATAATTTTGCTTGCGTTCTGTGAATCATCCTTGAGACAGTTGCTATGATAAAGAGATTGTGGGCTGGTCATAAATACAGCTCCGGGAAAAAAACGAGAGGCCACTGCAAAAATGTTCAGTTTCTCAGGCTTCATCTTTTATAGGTGCAAGTATTGAACTGAACAGCTTTGCCTAAGTTCTTAAGAACTGCTGACAATATTTCACCTAATTTCCAAATAAAAATATTGTTCTTTAAAGCATCATTTTAAAGGAAATTACAAAACATCAAAATAAGTGAAATGATGCAGCGTTTACAGAACTTGAATAATTCAAAGAAAACAAATCTCTTGTTCACTCTTTAATGAAATGGCAAAAATAATCTCTGATGAACTTCTAGTAGTGTTTTACTATCCAACTGGTCTCATTGTGAGAGTAGAGTGTTGATTACAGCAGTGTTTTAATACTTTTCCTCATTAAATAAGATGTGATTCAGGTGATCACTAATCAGTACCTCATAAAGCAGAATGAGGTGCTTGTGTAGGAATTTAACAGATACTGGCATGGAATGGTTGTCATCCTCATAGAGAGGCTGATTTAAAAATAAACTGCAGTGCTCTCTTATTTTTTTCCGGAGCTGTATATAAATTCGGTTATAAATCTGCCTGCTGAAACGTATTTATATTCTCTTCATATAGGCCAATGAAAACCTTCCAGAAAGTTCAGTGGCTGCGATTTTCGACCTCTGCCTGGACACACCCTTCAGTCTCGCGTTTCCCAGCATTCACGAGTCGGCTGTGGCCTACCTGGAGCAGTGCAGCTCCGACAGCTACGACCTGTACCGCCGAGTCAGCCGGGTTGCTCATGCCATGGAGGCTACCTGCTCCTTCCTGAAGGAGGTCCAGGCTGAGGTATGTTCAGGAGCCTGGCGACCGTGATCCCGTCAGGTCACAGCTTCTCACTCTTGCTTCAAAAACCTTCTGAAGACTCCTCCTCTTTTGATGCACATCTTGTTGTATTACTTATACATACAAATGTAGCACTTAGAACTCTCCTCTTGTTCTTACATTGTTCTGAACTCTTTTCTGGTTCTCACACGCTCACATGAGAGTTTGATCGCCTACGGTGGAGACGGTTTTCAGCATTAAAAAAAGAAACATGATAAATTAGGAAAGGTGGTTAGGAGTCTTGTCTGAGGGTCGTGGTGGAGTGTGTTCGTCCAGGAGCCGAGTCTGAGCCCAGCCTGCTGGTAGAGGTGATGGTTTCACCCTCAGTGAGAGACAAACTGCCAGAATGATCTGATTCCTCATCACTACTTATTAACATAGTAAATACAGTCTCTGCACTCTTATGATGTAAAAGGCAGTTGTGAAATTAAACAGTGAAGATTTCTCTATAAACTTGTTTTCTGTTTAAAATTGCTGTTTTTATCAGCATGACTCTTAAACTGTCTGACATTTTAGAACAGGAGTGTCAAACTCATTTAAACAACGGGCTTAAATTTACCACACAGACCAAGTCGTGGGCCAGACAGGATTAACATTTATTGAACAGTCTAGTACTGACATATTATGGAAGGTTAGGAGTACCAATATTAAATATAAAAATGTCACTAATTAAATGTATCATTAATTGTTTAAAATGGGATATATAATGATACATACTTAAGTGTGTAATTAAACATTTATGTATTGGACATCTAGTTAATTAAAAACATTATTTCCAATTTTAATTAATTAATGACACATTTAAGTAATTATGTTTTTATTTACCCCAGATCATTTTGGAGGTTTAAACCACTTTGGGCCAGGCAAATATCAACTTCTCACTATATAGCAGACATCCCACTATGAGGAAAAGGTGGAATTGTTCTGCCCCAAACTGATTGTAATACAGAGGCGTGACCATGGTGAGTCTGTGGTGGACCCCACCCATGCCGTGCCCACCCATGCTCTGTCTGTCCAATGAAAACTCTGGAGGAAACTGAGCTGCTTTCCATTTGGTACTTTTGAGTAGGGGGCATGTCCCTCAGTGCCTCCTCCACTAGGCAGCACCGTGCTGCTGCTCATACAGTTCACTTCGCCACGCATTTTGCACCACGTTTTGAACCTGTTAATTGGATTCTTTAAATAAAACAGCGCATAAGTTTAATTCTTCTTTTCATTTCTGGTTGGTAACACCACAAGCAATGCATGAGTGGCTTTTAAAAAAGCAGACTTCTTAAAACTCTCTCGCTCCACGAGCTACTGCTCCACGGTTGAGCCCAGCTCAGGTGCTGCCAACACGGAGCACAGCGCAGTGGGCGGAGCTACCAGGCCAATTTCTCCTCTCTATGATAATAAGGCACAAATCCATGCTCCGTACCTGCCTCCTGTAAACAGCTGAAACCAATGAAAACCCAAAATGGAGTAAGAGCGCTTGTTTTCCGTTTTTTTCCATTTTGGATTTGAGCGCAAAATGGGAAACCGGAAAACGGCTCGTGGGCCACATAAAATGACGTGGCGGGCCGGATTAGGCCCGCGGGCCTTGAGTTTGAAACATGTGTTTTAGAACATTTCAGTCATTCACTTGAATTTAATGGAAACCTGACCACTGTTTTCCTTGTTTTCTTTCTTTCTTTATCTTTATATAACTGTCATATAACAATCTATTCTTATTTACATTCATATCTTATTGAAGTTTTTTAATTTATTACATTTTTATGCAGATTTCGATGCTTTTATTTATTTGTGGTTTCCGTGGAGCCTTTCTATCCAGTGCGTCACAATATACATATAAATATGTGGATGAGAGGCTTGCTTCTGAAATTGTTATGGTGTGATTGTGTCTGTCTGTGTGTATTTGTGTGTCTGTCTGTGTGTGTGTCTGTGTGTCTCTGTATGTGTCTGTGTCTATGTCTCTGTGGGCTGTGTGTTTGTGTGTCTGTCTGTGTGTGTCTGTGTCTCTGTGTGCGTGAGTGTGTGTGTGTGTGTGTGTGTCTGTGTCTGTGTCTGTGTCTCTGTGTGTGTGTGTGTGTGTGTGTGTGTGTCTGTGTCTGTGTATGTCTGTATCTCTATGTGTGTGTGCCTGTGTCTATGTGCGTGTGTGTGTGTCTGTGACTCTGTGTCATTGTGTGTTTGGTTTATTTTTTACTCGTCAGTAGTTACAGCTGAGCTACAATGCACCTATCAGGTAGGTGTTTCTGATAAAACGGCCAACAGGTACAAGACAGATGGAACTTATACACTGACACCTCGGTATAAGTAAACAAAATTCACTTTAAATACCTTAAAACAATGTTAAAAGCCAAGTTTTAAACCTGGTTTCAGTTGTAGTTTTAAATCTGGTTATTTGTACTGTTGCACATTTAAAAAGTACTTCATCGTTCCACAGGGAGACAAGAACTGGCTGGAGCTGCTGGAGCTCGCGGACCAAGCCATCGACGGCCTTCCTTATCATCAGCATCTACCAGTCATCAAGGAATGCGTTCAGATCTGCTCCTACCTGTAAGATGCTTTCATTGATCCTTTCTTTTATTGATCATGAACTTTTTTGTGTATTTTTGCTGTCATGATATGTGTATCTTTGCTGAACCTCATATCCAGGGGTCACCAACATTTTTGAAACTGAGAGCTACTTCACGGGTGCTGAGCCATATGAAGGGCTACCAGTTTGATACCCTAAACTACCTAAACTACCTAAACTTCATGTATAATAAACATGTTTTAAATGCTTTTTTTTAGATATTGTCATTTTTAAATCTATATAAATGCAAATGTGATTTAAGAAGAATAGCAACAGGATAAAATTTAATGTTAGACGCTGCTCACTAGTGCTATTTTTAGAACAGGTCCGCGGGCTACTCGTGGTCCTTGGGGGCACCCTGGTGCCCTTGGGCACCATGTTGGTGGCCCCTGCTCATATATCTAAAACGGTAACTTTAAGTGAGAAGATATGAACATAAATACCTTGAACATTAATGTAATGAGATTTTATTCCAGCCGATTTTGCGGCATTTCTGTTGGTCCATTAATCATGAAATGTTTACATACCCTAAAGGCAGCTGGTTTAAAGGTTTTGGCATCACAGCCAAAAACTCGTTTAAAGTGATAACACTCGTTTACAGGTGGAAGTCAGCTCAGGCCAGCCCGCTACTTCAGATGGAGAGTCAGAAGATCTTCCTGAAGCTGTTGTCGCACCCTCTGCTCCCAGTAAAGGTGGAGACGTACTCCTGCACTCTGGAAGTGGTGAAGGTACGCTGTGTTACCAAATTCAGATATTCCTTTAGGGCTGCACCAAATGGACCACATCCCACTATTGGGATTACACTGCCACATGTTGACCTGCTCTCCAATATATTACAAACACACAGGCTGATCAATAAGGTGACATGATTATAGATTACCAATAATGTGACCATAATAATTGGCGAGTGAGATTTCAGTGGTGCGCAGTAGTATGTGATATACTGTGCATCCCTAATATGAGAAATTGCATAAATAGTCACCTATTTTTTTATGCATTAGTAGAAGTTTGCATACCTTGGCACAGTTTTGCAGCTGCTATTACATTTTTGATATTCTCTGATGTCTGTTAGAGTATTTTTTGTGTTTTTTCAATAGTACTTTATTTTGGGTAGAAAAACACTATACTCTTTACCATATCATACATTTTACCTGTGTTTTATTTTTTCCCAGTTATAACTCCTATGTACTCCCAAAGTCAGCCATAATTCTTTTCAACATGACCATTTACCTCTCTTGATCCCTTCAAACTTAACAGACTGTTTTTTTGAGACTGATATATGTAAATGAGCTCTGTTCCGATTGGCTGTCCTGTATTGTGGCTCAAAGGCTTCCCTTTTTTCTGTTGTTTATTTCTCTCACCCACATACCCTTGACAAGACATAATACCCCCCCTCAAAAAATACAATTACAATACAAAAAATACAATTAAACTAAAAGAGAGAAAGAGAGAAAATGACTTATAACTTGACAGGACTTAGGACACAAACACACAAATGGACAGACAGACAGACAGACAAATGGATAGATAGAAATAGGGTGTTTGTATATTTGTATCAGATAAATAGGTGATGTGTGGGAATCTTGGGAATGAATAAAATTGGTTAATTAAACGTTTTAATTTGGAATGTAATGCATGTGTTTGTTGGGAGTTAGTTCACAGGCAAATCTAAAGGAGTGATAAAAGAACCCTAGACTTCGTGGAAATGTGGAAGTTGATGCTGTAATGTTATTTTTATCATTTATATGTGTTCTCTGAGGAGGTTTGACCACTGCATAATGTTTAGTGTGCTTCGAGTTTTCCAGTTTAGCAGGATTGTTTTTTGGCAATCGCCAAGGCATCGAGTAGAGATCTGCAATTTGTGATTGATGGATTTATTGTTGAGTGGTCACCAAGCAGACAGAGGGATGGGGATAGTGGAATGCTGCAATCCATAATAAAAGAGATTGTGTTGATGGCTTTTTGCCAGATGTGTTGAGTTGGAGGACATGACCAGATGGAGTGGAAATGGTCATCTGTAGAGTACAATGTGAACAAATATCACTTTCTATAAATCCCATCTTGTACATTTTGTGCTGAGCAATGTGTACTCTGTGACTCACCTTATATTGCATAAGTCAAAGGCTTCTTTTAATGTGAGTGTGAATGTAGGCTGGATCTGTGTGCGTTGGTTTTAATGACATTGCAAATACAGGATATTCAAAGCTAGTTTGGGGAATTTTTACCATGTTTGACATACTAAGGATTGGTACGATTAGGACTACTGATACTGATATCGATACTGATACTGCGGATCAATACTGATTCTTATTGATCTACTCTCCATAATCAAAGTCAGAAAATAAAGACGTCACTTGAAAACCTGTAGAAGTTCAGCAGTGATTTTATTGTGGTGTTTTGGAGAAATAAGGATCTAAACGGTGTCCTGAGTTTCTGTTTCTATAATGAGGGAGGAGCATCGCTACAAGTGTTCTGATCAACAGAGCGCCACTCCGTCCCTCCACTGATCCAATCCAGCATCCACCGTTTGGAAACGCAGCTGTGTGAGAAAGTAATAAAACTCCAGAAACACACACAGCAACGTCTGAACAGGAGACTCTCCAGAGTTCAGCAGGAACCAGGGACGACCTGGGACCAGTTTAGGACCAGTTCTATATACACCTCCTTGTTGTGTACTACATTAAATTCTGCAGTGAGGAAAATGTGTGTGTATCTACGGTGTTCTCATTTTTACTTATACATCCCATCTGTATATACTTACAGTGGGATGCAAAAGTTTGGGCAACCTTGTTAATCGTCATGATTTGCCTGTATAAATCGTTGGTTGTTACGATAAAAAATGTCAGTTAAATATATCATATAGGAGACACACACAGTGATATTT
>JBBPCX010070234.1:2500-10648 GCA_037974365.1 Hydrocynus forskahlii | reverse complement strand
GGTGTGTGACAGGGGTAGGAGTTATAGAGTCTGATGGGTGGGTGTGTGACAGGGGTAGGAGTTATAGAGTCTGATGGGTGGGTGTGTGAGGGGGAGGAGTTATAGAGTCTGATGAGTGGGTGTGTGACAGGGGTAGGAGTTATAGAGTCTGATGGGTGGGTGTGTGACAGGGGTAGGAGTTATAGAGTCTGATGGCTGTAGGAAGAAAGAATTCCTTGTGAATAGTGATGTGAAACTGGTGAGCTGTTTTCCTACATTAAGCCATTTTAAGCCGTTACCTTATGATGGCTTTCAATGGCGAGTCTGCCAGTAGACTGCGAGAGACAATCGATGTTCCTCCGTTGTTGTTTTAGTACATTAAGCCCACGTAAAGCCTCGCCGAATGTCCCCTTCCTTCACGATTATGAGCGGGGAGTTTGATAGACGGCGGGACGGCTCATGCATCAGATTATGACTCCGGCTTTGCAAATGCAAATGGGCCTCCGCATATTCATGAGCAAACAGAGAGATGCATCTGTGTGACAGAGAAGACCTGGCACTCATTTATCAATGCACTGTTATCACAGAGGCGGCCTGTCAGCCAGACCTCGCCTCGCGAACGCAGACGCGCATGCTTTACGATGCTATGCCAAGCGAGGCACAGTTAATTAATAACAGCCCTTAAAGTAGGCCTGTCGAAGGGGAGGGCTGCACATAACTACCTCCACTTATCAGAAAAATAGCCGTTATTTATTCGAACGTCATCTAGCGACATGAAGTCTGATTCCGTTCATGGACACTTTGAAATATTGTCGCTGTGTTTTAGTGCACAAAGTTGCAGTTTCAAAAGAGATTTGCACTGAAAACATTCGCAGTGGTGATGAATGGAACCAGATGTCTTAAGGCCTCTAAAAGCTCCCAAGAAAGTTATGACATCAAGTTGTTTTGAAGACACTGTGTGACGTCTGAGTTTGATAATTTGCCTAAAACGTCTTTTATTTAAATCATGGTGGAGGGGCACGTAAGGCAAAATATTCCCTGGATAAAATGTACAGTACTGTGCAAAAGTCTTAGGCACCTGTGCACCTTGTTTGAAGTCATTTATATCATCTGTGGGCTTCTTTCTGCGAGCAAAAACATATTAGAATATTAGAATAAATGCAAACAAACAAGAAAGCAGTAAAAAGTATCAAGATTTCTTTTTTTCTAAAAAGTAGTCAATATTTTGTGAGCTGGTTAGAAGAACACAGGTTTGGTTCCAGGTTTCTGCTCAGTGCCTCCAGTCATTGGGTGAATTAATGCAATTCCATAAGCAACACACCTGTTTTAATCTACTGAAGTAAAAAGAGCCAAACCAGGTATTTGGTGGAGCTAATCAAATACCTGGTTTGGTAAAACTGGGCTTCCATGAGGAAAGAGGTTTAGAAACACTTTGCCATACATAAAACCACCATTTACTGTATTAATATTGTTTGTATTTGTTGTAATGTTAGTGTTTTAACACTAACTTAACACCACTGCCCAGCAGAAAACAGCTTTTAATCATAATTTTCTCAGGTGCCTAAGACTTTTGCACAGTATTGTATTTTTTCAGATTTACCACTGTTTTACTATCTCCTTATTACATATGAAAGCTCAGCAGACATGGTGGTTCACTGATGGCTTGAATAGTAAATAATGGCTATATTGCGGCTATGGACACCTGGTTCCATTCACCACCACTGTAAAGAAACTGGAGGTGGTAAGTTTCTCTACACAGAAACATTTTACTTCAAACTCACTCTGGATGACTTTGTCTCAACAATTAAATGATACTGAAAAAATGTTAGAATTCCAATTTAACAAGCTCCCGCTATGCTGTCAGACTGTCATCCCAGGCTTAATTTGTGTTACTGGCCTGAGCAACTTCACAGATAATGGTTACGGTGTAAGCCTTCAAACTCAACTGTCTACCAGAGCTTCCTTTTTATAGGAACGAAACGTTTTTCTGCAATGAAAGGCTCGTTACATGAAGCCATATTGGATCTGATGTCTTTGCAAGCATTCACACACAAAGTTTCATTCAACATGCGACTTGAGTCGTAACAGGACAGCCAATCAGGTCCAAGGCCATTATGACATCATCAGCGGCAGATTCAAACTGTTTCAAGATTCCATCATTCAAAACAAGGGGGAGACATTAAACCAAAATGTAAAATGTAAAATAAAAATGTATTAAAATGAAATAGGGATGCCACATTTTTTGCTGAAGTGATCTACAAAATGGTGTTTAAACAAAGTATGGCGCTCACCTTGCAACACGGTGATATTATAACTGTACATTTAGTATAAAAATATAGTTTCATGTTGAGGTGGTGGGATTATTTTTATGGTCAAATCAAACATCCTATTTGTCCAAAATTGGCCTGTCCCCTTTTGGAAGTGCCCTTCTATGCAACCAACACGTTATAGTTTTTCCTTAATGAAATATAATGGTAAAGGTAAAGGTTAGGGAACAGCCCTACATTTTTTAATTGCATAAGGGTTATGTTGTGATTTTATGAGAATAACTTTGGCAAAAATATTGTTCTGCTTTATTAGTTTCTTACTACTTACCTACTTACTAGTATGACTACTCCGGGTGCTGTTCAGCCTCGGCACCACCGGGCTCGCTCTTTTTGCACATGGGCCACCATTTCCTGTTGGCCAACATATTGAATCCAAAGTTGGGAACATTGCAAAGCATTATCTTTCTTGAAGCATACTGAGCATTTTTAAAACTTTGACATCTGATCGCCTGGAGTCAGGCCCGTTTTGTGTTTTCGACTACCAGTTCTAACTTTTGCCTTGGACGTTCTGGTAATCTTCAAGGTTCACGATTACTTTACTGTTACCAGCACCTGTAAACACATATATAGTGTGATGAGACGTTATCATGGTGCAACATATAGCAACATACAACAAAGTGCAAGTTATAACAAACAGTAAATGGACAACACAGCAGTGTAACAGTGTAGAGTGAATGGGATGTGACCTTCAAAAGTGCCTAGTCTTGCACTATAAGTATGAGATTGCACAGAAGGTAGCTGGCAGCATTGGAGAAAGTGTAAGGAATGACAATACAATAAATAGACAATACAGCAGTGTAACAGTACAGTGTGACTGCGATGTAAATCTGAAGCAAAACAATAAACAGACAATAAAGCATGTAACAGTGTAGTGTGAACGGGATCTAGCCATTGAACCACAATGAGTGATTGTAAAACTGATTAACATCTGAATAACATGCGTCTGTTGTGGCTGTAAACAGAACATAAAATGCAGGTGCTGTTAAAAGTCCAGAATGTGAAATTAGAAGTATATACAGTAGAAAGTGGAGTGATACTTGGTTAGATAAGGACTATTTATTTGCATTCAGACCTTTGCTCTGTTTATTGTGTGTTTTTACACCCTGTCTGCTCATTATTATTATTAACCTTTATTTACCCAGGTTTGTCCCATTCAGATCGCAGATCTCTTTCAAGGGGATCTGTCCAAAATAGCAGCAACACAGTTAGAGTCTGACAGTCACACAATAGACAAAATAATTACAATATAACATATTCATATAAAACACTTGCATGCAGAACGCCTGGACTCCAGTGTCTTTACCTGAGCTTTAAAATAATTCAGGGATTCTGTGTTTTGCAAATTAATTTCAGATTGAAGATTGCTCCAAGCATCAGGTGCCGAAAACCTAAAAGCTTTCTTTTCCAATTCAGTTCTTACTTTTAGAACAACCAGTTTCAAAATGCCCATTGAACGGAGATTAGAACCTCCTCGCTTCCACGTCAAAAGGGATGATAAATTAGAAGGATTTTTTTCCCCAGAATGGCTTTATAGATGAACACATACCAGTGACTGAGGCGGCGAGCGTATAAAGACGACCAATTCACTTTAATGTAGAGCACACGATGATGAGTGGGAAAACCAGTTTTTAATAAACCTCAGTGAAGACAATGAGCAGATGCTTTTTTCATATAATATATCTCCATAATCAATAACAGGCAAAAAGGTTAATTGCACCAGTTTCTGTTTTGCATAAAAAGAAAAGCAAGACTTATTTCTATAATAAAATCCTAATTAGAGCGTTAACTTCATACTGAATGTACTCTTTACAAGGCAAATGGTCATCAATCACAAATCCTAGATGTTTATAAGTAGATACCAACTATATTTGTTGACCACTTTCCGTCAAAATGTGCAGCCTCCTGCCTGTTTACGAATTACTGGATTATTGTTTATCATTACTGACCTACCTTTGATTACCAGATATTTCTTTTCTTTGTGCAATTACGCCACTTTACTAGATTACTCCTCTTTATCCACCCCCTTTCTGACACTCGACAAATCCCCCTTTCTTTCCTCATCTGCGCTTTCCTTTTTTTTTAATAACATCTCACTTTGCTGCCTCTCTGCTCTCCCATGGCATTATGGGATTTGCAGTCTCTCAGGTGGAGTGGGGTTATATGTAAATGAAGTTAGACCTTTATTCTCCTTCTCTGATTATTCAGTGCAGAAAGTGGCCCACATGTGATACGTTACTTCTTCAAGGACTGATGCAACACCAGCACCTCTCTTTCTCATCCCTCTCTCCCCCATCCCCCCCAGCACAACCGTGCTTTGTGTTTACATGAGAGCCGGTAATGAAGAGAAGAAGTGGGAAATAATGAGTGATGATGATCATGATGGATGCTGAGGAAGTCAGGAGACAGCTTCTACTGAAATGTATGAACACTGTGGAAAATAGCAGTATTGGATCCATCTACACGTTTGGTAACCCACATTGTTTTTTTTTCCAAATATCATTGTTTAAACCCATTCATGTCCACCCAATTACTGTTGACAAGGGAGGATGTCACAGAACTCGCATTCACTCGCATTTGGTTTGGAGACCACCAGAGTGAAAGGGTCTTTTCAAAGGCCCGGCAGGTCTCACATAGTATTTTCAGGAAAAAAATCAAAACAGCCTTTGGAGTATTTAATTGAATAATTCAGCCAATAATGCTAATGTTGCTAAAAACGAGTGAAACCCAGCAGTCAGCGATGAGCATTATTCAAATGATGTCAGATTAACTGGTGACTATGTGCTTCCATTCATTGTTAGCAACATTAGCATGTGTGATCCGCGGACTGGTATTTGGTACCGGGCCACACAGAAAGACAGAATAAAAATATTTTATTGATTATCAGAGTCTGAAAGATCTTTTATTTTGAAAAGAATGCTTGTCTTGGTCATGCGATATGGTACATTAAAAATTTAGCCCACAAGCCAGTAAAAAACAAACGCCCTTTGTTTTTGGTTGCATCTACACCGGTCCGTGAAAATATTGTTTTACATGAAACTGGTCCGTGGCGCAAAAAAGGTTCTGGGCTGTTGCTCTAAAGAATACAGATCCTCTACACACAGGCAAGAACAAAGCACATGAGGTGCTAGCTAAATGTTAGCACCACAAACTCTGGAGCTTTTGGGTGGACATGGTCTACACACATGCACACAACGCATCGGACGCTCCCTCAGCGGCCTCCTATTCTGAGCTCTGGCCTACACACAAAAACAACTGCTATCTCACACACAGCCAGCCATCAGAGACAATGTGCAAAAGACACATTCGCTCCCACACACAGTATGAAAGACACCTGGCTGACGAACACAGGGATGGAGAGAAAAATGGGCCTGGGTTTGGGAATTTGATCTGCTGTGTGTGTGTGTGTGTGTGTGTGTGTGTTTGTTTGTTTGTGTGTGTGTGTTTGTGTGTGTGTGAGCTTTCTTTTTTTAGAATCCATTTGGAGGTTTTGTAGGTAATCAGGTAAACACAGAAAAGAGGAAAAACATCTCATATTTAAAGAAAACAGATTATGACAAAGGGCCCCACGGTAGTGCAGTGGGTAGTGCTGCTGCCCCACACCTCCAGGGTTGGGGGTCTGAATCCGGTTCCTGGTCGTGTGTGTGTGGAGTTTGCGTGTTCTCCTGGTGGTGCCGTGGGTTCCCTTCGGTGTCTCTGGATTTCTTCCACAGTCTAAAGACGTGTGTCAGGCGAATTAGGGATTGTGTGTGTGCCCTGTGGTGGGCCAGCGCCCTGCCCAGGGCGCATCCCTGCCTCGCACCTGCAACCCTAGTAAGGATTAAGTGGTGAATGATTATGACAAAATAGTGATCACAAATATATTTGTTCTGTTTGTAAAAGTAGTTGATACTGTGTGAGCTGGTGAGAACACAGGTTTGGTTCCAGATTCCTCCTCGGTTCCTCCAGCCATTGTTTGGATTGTCAAACTCCATCAGCAGCTCCTCATTTAATTTAATGAAGGACTGATCGAGTCAAACCAGGTTTCTGATGAAACTACAGTAATACTGGACTTCCACAAGGAACACACTGATATACAGAACAGAACATCACTGTTTACTGTCGAAAGATATTCATATTCATTCATTTTTAGTTTTATTGAGTATGTTTAGTAATATTACTGTGAAATGGCAAAATCAACACCAAAAACATCAATAATCTAAAAAAGTTTTAAATACTATATTTGCAGATCTCCCTATCTCAGCGACTAACAGGGCCGCCCTCTGCTGTGTGTGAATGAAACAAACTCAGGACTGGAGTTTCAGATGATCATGGATCAGAGCGCAGAACGTTCATGCTTAGCAAAAATATACATTCCCGTCTGAATTTCATGACTGATAGTTACCGATGAGTAATTCCAGCCCTAACATGTTAATAATTATCAAAGGGACAGTCCAGCTGCAAAGGAAGGTGTCATTATTGCTGCGCCTGCGACCTCCTCGTCTTGTGCAGAGTTGCTGGAGTAGTCTTTAAAATGAGATTTTTTTTCAGGATTTTTCAAAAATTGGGAAAGCCCCTTCTCGTGATGTGTCTTGAGGGTGGGGGGAATGTTTAAAATCCAACCCCTTATACATGACGGACAACCATGTCAGCTGGGGCAGGTTGTGATGACCTAGGTGGAGAAAATCAGAATAAGAATCAGAAAACTTCATTGATCCCGAAGGAAACTGCTCAAAATGTCGTGTGAAAAGAACAGATTAGCTCCGATTTGCCTTCAAGCTAAACGACCGCAGTCCAGACGGCGTGCACAGATACGAAGGGATTTGGGTGGTCTTTACAGGAGGTGGACCCATCTTAGCAGCCCAAAATGGGTCTATATAACACTAAAATGGCTTCCACCATTGTCCCAAGTCAAAAACCCTCCATTTCGATACTATACAGAACGCTTTTTTTGGCAAGAGTGTATGAGCTCACACCCAAACCCACGCAGACACAGTGTGATCACACCTAACTAATTGTGCCAGACATTGCAATTAAAAGCAGCAGCCCCCCTGAACCCCCCCAAACAAGAAAAGAAAACAAAAACTGGCATGATGCAAATGCAGAAACCACTTAATGAAGCGCTCAGGCCGGCCTGGTTGAACTAAAGCCTCATTTCATACCTCGTTAACACGTCCGGAAACGCACGGAACGACTGTGGCTAATGTTTGCGGCCCCTTAATGCAGCGACTCGAATCGGAAATGCAGTTTTCATCGCAAGATGTACAGATGGAAGACGTTGGTACTGGCCTCCCCGCTGTGTTCAGATGTCTCCATATTCCCCTGTAGCTACAGCTGGGGGTGTTGGGGAGGGCTGAGGGTTTTTGGGGTGGGGAGAGTTAATGGAGATTTTTTAGCTGGGTTCGTCTGTGACGTGTGAAGTATGGGAATTTTTTTTTTATGAAGATTTTGGCTATTAAAGCCATCATTAGCTGGGCCGAGTGTGCGCCCTGTTCGCCCTAATCGTGAACATAATTAGAGAATTAGCGGGAGATGGAATGCGTGTGTGTGTGTGTGTGTGTGTGTGTGTATGTGTGTGTGTGTGTGTGTGTTAATGAGGAGATTTGAAATGGACAAACTGAATTACGACCTTGCCTCATGGTCTGCTTTATCAGACAGTGTCAGGCTAACACGAGTGTGTGTGTGTGTGTGTGTGAGTGTGTGTGTGTGTGTGTGTTTGTGTGTTTGTGGTGAGAAAACTTGCCATGTGCAGACTTCTGGCATCTCATTTAGTTTAAATCTGTTCCAATCCCATGTCTGTCTTTCTCTCTCTTTCTCTGTCAGTTGCTCTCAGTGTCTCTCGCCCAGCTTTGCTCAGATTTGTTAG
>JBBPCX010070233.1:0-10770 GCA_037974365.1 Hydrocynus forskahlii | reverse complement strand
TAGCCTTTAGATGACGCTTCAGGTTGGTGGTGTTCTTCCCTGATATTTTATGTCCGCAGTGCTTCCCGTCAGTTATACGTCAGTTATAATGACACATTCTGACTTTTTCTCAATGTCATTGTAAGTAAAATGCGACCAAATATCAAGCCTCTTCCTTCTACCTGGCATTTCGTCGGCGCGCACTCAATCTGGCAGAAATCTCTGGTGTTTGCTACTGTGTTGTTGCTCCATGTAGCTTCATGTTGCATCCACAAGCAGGCAGCAGCAGCACGAACTCATTCACAATATTTTGAAGGCGTAAAAGTTGAATATTCTATCTCATGATGGAAAAAGTAGAGACGATTGTAGATGAAATTGAGGACAGATTTTATCTTAGTTTTTATTTTATAAAAAAACATTTTAGTCTCGTCTTTTTTCCAAGAGGGGCCTGAAACCCCACCAGGGGATGGGGGTCGCCCCCAGAGGACTGTGAGGGGTTCCCGATAGGGGGCTCCGCCCCCAATAACAGTAAGGGGTTCACCGGAGGGGGCTCTGCCCCTGGGAACAGTAAGGGGTTCCCTGGAGGGGGCTCCGCCCCCGTGTACAGTGAGAGGTTTTGTTTTGCTTTGTTTTGAAAATAAAAGAAAAGAGTATTTTGCCATAGAAGTCTGCCAAAGTGCCACCTCTCTTTCAGACAATAAAAGGCACCAATTTGTGTTAATTCAGTAATGGTGTATATCAGGCCCGGCCCTAACAAATTTGGAGCCCTAAGCAAGATTTTAGGTGACACCCCCTTGCATCGCAGTAAATTCCACTGCTAGTGTACATATACAGTAACCACATTCCAAGAGCACCCGCGTACAGTGAAAAACTGTGTTGTTGTGTTTTGGTAAAAAAAAATTCTTAAAATACTCATTTTTATAGTGTAACTATGCCCCCGAATATGGTCCCAAAACACTTGAATTTCATTTTAAATTAAGTTAAATACATTACCCTTAACGAAAATTTAAAGGTAAACCCGTATTCGTACTGTACAGTTTACATTGAACTCCTGCAGTGCTAGAATGTAAATACCGATATTACAATTTAGCACTAAAGAATTATATATTGCCACAAACAAAAGCAAAAAAAATGCGGAGGATATCTGCGTTTCCACAAAATTTCTGGAGTTTTTGCCAGCAATTATTAGTTCAGTTGACTGATTTTGAAAAACTTTAATTTCATTTTAAACTCAGCTTAATACATTACCCTTAAGATATAAAGGTAAAGCTTTATTATTATTATTATTATTATTATTATTATTATCATTGATTTAGTATTATTATTAAACCCGTATACGGGTATTTTGGGAAAACCTGTGGGACAGCAAAAAACTGCAGTGCACCTGTTCAAAGTTTGAAACCAATAATTAAAGAGGCATTCCTCCACAAATAGATCCCTACAAGGGTAATACCAGGATGTTTAGGGTTTTTAGGAGAAAAATTGCAAACCCAGCAACAGTGGGAATGTTTTCAACAGTGAGAACGTTGCAAACTGTCATGTCTTTGCCAGCGGCTGGTAGAGGCCGCTATTGTTGTGTGTTTGCATGTGGGACTCTTATTTTGATTTTATAGCACTGTCTTGTAGGAGTATTGGTCACAGCTGGTGTTTGTTTACTTTAAGTGATTGTGTTATATAATTGGTTTATGTCTGAGTATGTTTTGTATTTAAGTTCCAAGAGTTTTGAATTTAGTTGCTGGTCAGCCCTCACATTATCCCCTCACGCCACCCATTCCTCGTGTGTCTTCTATTTAGAATGCTTTTGTTATTTGAATGCTTGTGCCTTTTTGCTTTTGTATGGGTAGAGTATGTGTCTTTGTAAATGAAATAAAACCATCAATGGGAACTTGCATTTGCACCTCACTCCCTGAGCACGGCACGACATGACACATACTCAGCAATGGAGAAAGATTTTATGTAATTATAATAAAGAATTATGGAATGTTGAGATGCAAAGAGCAGGACTTAATAATTGTGATAATGAGATCAGTCTTAAAATAAATATACTACAGTTTAATGTGTAATTCCTTATTTTATACAGTAAATATACAGGGACACTTAATTGTTCTACCCAGGAAAAAGAGCAGGACAGTCAAAAAAAGTAGAACAAACAATATACCAACAGTGCCTCTACAAGCAGTCATAGTGGCAGTAATGCGGAATGACCACATAAAAGCCAAAAGAGCCACAGAAAAGCCAAAAGTCTTAACACAGATTAAAAAAAGGTTTTGGAGTATTTATCTACTCCTGCAATGTCAGCCAAATAGCAGGATACTACTTCTTTTTTTATTTTGGTTTAGGACCTCCAGTGAGAAGATAATACAAAAGAAATAAATCTAGATTCAAAATTATAATGTTACATATTGTAGATAACGTGGAGGCTCAAGATCAGGCAATGCATACTGGCGCACTATTTGTTGGGATGCTTAGATCTGGCACTCAGTGATGAGTAACATGCATAGTAATAACAGATGAGCTGGCATGTGAAATTATTTGGAATATCTGAGTAACTACAGCTGGGAGAGAAACCAGTAAGTATGTTAATGTTTGCAAGTAACTGAATATGCGAGTCAAGATGGCGGCACCCATGCAGGCTGCTGTTTAAAGAGCTCTTGAGAGGCCACGGTGTTAAATGTTAGTTTTGGGGTGGCTTTGTCCACCACTTTAAAAATAGAATACAATTTGAATGCCAATACGATGCCAGTGTACATTTACGAGAGGCGTACTCAGCATGGACTTCGCAGAAAATGTACAAAACTCTTCAGTGAGCTGCTGACAGAGACGCTCCGTGGCCAACCCAAGTACAGCTCAGGCTGGCGGTCGCCGTGTGCCTCCACCTAGTGCTAATGCTAACCAGGCGCTACCTGAACCATAAGCAAGCAGCAAACAGCACACTTTGACTCATTTTTAATCATAGCTGGGACTTCAATCATGTAAATCTGAAGTCAGTATTCCACAAGGTCTTCCAGCATGCAAACTTTGCTACAATCGGGAAAAACTGCTTGGACAATTTGGTACATTTTTAGGGTAGCTTCAGTGAATGGTAACTTCATCAACCTGGAGGAGTACAGAGACCATGTCACTAGCTATATCTCAAAGTGCATAGAGGATGTGGCCGTTTCCAAGAGCATCACCATGAGAGCCAACCAAAAGCCCTGGATGACGAGCGAGGTGCACACTCCAGATCTGGAGACAAGGCTGCCCTCAGGATGGCCAGAGCCAACCTGTCTCATGCTATAAGGTATGCACACTGGATCAATGAACACATCAGCTGCACCAAAGACACACGTCGTATGTGACAGAGAATTCAGGCAGTCACAGACTACAAGCCTCACCCGCAAAGCAGTGATGGTGATGCCTCCCTCCCAGACAAGCTGAATGACTTCTTCACATTCACTTTGAATACATATGTAGGGACCTCTAAAAATGGGTACTGTACATTATTGCCCTGTTTTTTTTTTATTATATCATGTTGGTCCTGGTAAGTAATTCAACAATAATGTACAATATTGTACAGTACCCATTTTTAGAGGTCCCTACACATAAATAAATAGAGCACTTTTATGATGTTTGTATGACTAAGAACAATGTTACTGTTGCTGATTGTAAATCTCTTTAAGATCATATTTCAGCATATTTATTAGACTACTGTACTTAACCCTGTAAGACCCAAACACAGAAAAGAAGACTTTTTTCACCTTTCAGATATTGATGTAGGAGACCTCTGATGCAACTAATGAAGATTTTTTCTTTTATGATGTTTTAGTATAAAGTTTTTATGCTGAAACAATGATTTGTGACCATGTTAAGTTTTAAATAAATTACTATGTTTAATAAAATATTTTCAGAATAGACTGTGTATAAAATTAATTCTAATAATTGTAATTTAAAATATGTTTCATAAAATAAATTTATGAAAGAAAATGTATAAAGTCTATTATAAAGTTTATTATATCCATATAATTATAGCTTATACGTCTAATTAATGTATGATTTGTGAAGATTTATGATTTTATTGTTTAAGTGTTTGTAAATCTTAGCAAGTCACTTATTTGTATTTATTCTATGTAGTTTGATCGAAATTTGTCATACAATTGAATTGTATAATGTTTAAAAATTCAGTGTAGCTGTGAGCAGAATTTGCATATATATATATATATGTGTGTGTGTGTGTGTGTGTGTGTGTGCGCGTGTGTGTGTGCGCGTGTGTGTGTATTTGTGCCTCTATATTGTTTTATTCAAATATTTAGTGAACATTTAGTGTCCCATTGCTGAAGAAGTCATCAGTGATGTGCTTGATTGTCTACCGTCCCATGGCATCATCATGAAGTGCTTTGAGAGTTTAGTCATCGGCCCAACAGATCCACAGAGGATGGCATATCCTATGCCCTTCACCTCTCCCTGACACATCTGGACAAGATAGACACATATGTCAGAATGCTTTTCATAGACTTTAGCTCAGCCTTTAACACAATCATCCCTGAAAAAGCTGATTGTGAAACTAAGTGTGTTGCGTCTGAACACTACTCTCTGCAATTGGATCCTGGATTTTTCTGACAGAGAGGCCCCAGTCAGTGTGGACAGGCTGCAACACCTCCAAAACCATCCCACTGAGCCCCGGAGCGCCACAGGGCTGTGTGTTCAGTCCGCTGCCCTTCACCCTGTTGACCCACAACTGCACAACCAACTCCAACCACATCATCAAGTTTGCTGATGACACAACTGTGCTGGGGCTGATAAGCAGCAATGATGAGTCAGCCTACATAGAGGAGGTGAAACAGCTGTTAGTGTGGTGCCGTGTCAGTAAGACTAAAGAGACGATTTCAGAAAGCCATATCATATCCACACCCCACTTAACATCAGTGGCTCTGCTGTGGAGATTGTTAGGAGCACTGAGCTCCTCGATATGCACATAACTGAGGACCTTACATGGACAAGAACACAACCTCTCAGACCAAGAAAACCCAGCAGAGACTACACTTCCTGAGATGGCTGAAACGAGCAAGCCTTCCACCTCCCCTCCTCACCACATTCTTCAGATGGAACACTGAAAGTGTTCTGACCAGCTGCATCACCACCTGGTATGTAACTGCAACATGTCTGACCGCAAGCATCTGCAGAAAGTGATATGTACAGCAGAGAACATTATTGGGGTGCCTCTACCCTCATTAGAAGATAGATTCTACACACTGACTCTTCGTGAGACATGCAGCATTGTACAGGACCCCTCCAACCCCTCACACAGATTATTCACACTCCTGCCGTCAAAGAGGAGATACTGTAGCATCAGAAACAGATCCGCTAGGCTGCAGGACAGTTTTTAACCCCAGGCTATCAGGCTCCTCAACACCATGCTGCCCCCCAGGACTATCCTCACTTCCTCTTCCCCGTCAACACTGTTTACACTGAACTTATACTCATGCACAACCACTTTATCCAAAATACACAGACTGAAAGTCACACACAAACCTCCTAAGCTGACATTTATATTTGGTTATACTGTTATACTGTGTATACACGTTATATCGAGGGTTTGGAGCACAAGGGGCGTAAATGACATTTTCAGAATTTTACAGGAGAGCTAAAACAAACGTTTCATTGAGTGTAATTATTTGATTAAAAACAACATATTTGAGCAATATATGCTTTTATAGAGGTTAGGCTTCACTGAATCCATATTTTGAAGAATTTCAAAAATACAACTTTTTAGCCAAAACGTCACTTATGCCTTTTGTGCGCCAACATTTTATTACCTATTGTTTGTTGTTATGGGCATAAGTGACATTCAAAAATATGTCAAAATAAACCATTTTTTAAAAATGTATTAATCATCATTGACAACATACTGTAACATAACATTTGTCACATTTGTACCATACTCTATACTCTAAATATCAGTTCAATAAAAAACAGTAACAGTGAGCCCATTCAAAAATAGTTTGTACAATACTCTAAATATAATTTCATTAAAAAAAGAAACAGTGAGCACATTCAAAAACAGTTTGTACATTACCCTAAATATCATTTCATTAAAAAGCGTAACAGTGAGCCCATTCAAAAATAGTTTGTAGTTTGTCTTTATTCAGTCCACAACCTTAAGAGAGCTGTAGAACTCCGCATAAGCCTGTGGGATGCTGCCATTTGTGCACAAAGTTACAAGATCTTTTTTCTTTGCAGCACTGATCTCTGGAGGACTCTGAAACAGGGTGGGTAGTGTTAATGTTGATGATCTTGTATCCTTATTGACCACAAATTTCCTGGATCAGGCATCCAGGTCATATTTGAACAGAATTGCATTCTTTTCTTTCTTCATGTAGCGCATCCACTTCATTTTGAGCCAGCTGACTTGTTGCCCTTCATTGTCTTTCGCTTTGTTTTTTTATTTTTGTTGACGCTACAGTTTTAAAGTCTATGAATTCCTTGTGGTTCAGCTCATGTGCCTTATAAGGATGTTTGCCTCTGGCAGCCCTAACAAGAGTATAATATCCATCTGGAGAGTACACAGACACACTCTTTTGTGCTGTCTCAATAGCTGCATGGACACTGTTGCACTCCATCTGGCTGTGTTCTGACTCGAGGAACTTGTGGTCGATGATGAGCAGAGGAAGGCCAGCCACATGGCACTAAATCCAACACTTCTGTTTTGCCCCCCACACATTACATAATAATATGATTCACCTCTGTACTGAGGCTGTGAAGGTAGTTATAGACACATGTATTGATCTCAGATTACCCTCTCCCCCCTCTCCCTCATGCCACATGAAGCAGTGTCCAGTTCATACAAAGTCAAGTTGTATGTGCTGAGTTGGCAGGAATAATATAAACTACTCACATTGCACCAGGGTGAGGTGAGCACCTGTTCAAGATCAAATGTAATGTCTTTTAGTGACTTTGTAGTCTGGGCTGCCTCCTTGTCTTTATTTTTATGCACTCTTGACTGTTCTTTTCTTGACTGCTGAGCCAAATATTCTTCAATCTGTTGGGTCTTCTCATGCTCTGGGAGATTTTGGAATGCTTCACATTGTCCCCAGGCATCCTTCTTTGGGGTGTGAAATGCTATGTTGAATTCACTGCTGAAGATGTTCCTGTACATGCTTTCTTTCACTGGTGGTGTTTTCCACTCAATGCACTTCTGTGTGTAAAGCTCATAAATTTTTCTTAGATTAAGCATCCCCTCAAGATAGGTCTTAGTAGTGTCTTTGCGACAATAGTGACTTTCTATTGCTTGAAAGGACTTGATGTGCTCCTTAACTTTATTTTTGTCGGTGTCAGAAATCTTGTTTTTGTGTGTTTTTTTCACTTTTAGGACTTTCATATATGCCATCTCCTGTAGTGTTTGAGAGTGAAGATCTGACCATCTTTTCTGAGATGTCTTCAAGAAAAAATCTTTACAATCTCTAACTTTTGTATCAGATAGAGTTAGGCTGTAAATTCAGGTGTTCTGCCTGCGGGAACCCTGCTTTGGTCCTCTTTTCTTCTCTTGTGCTGTTATGTGATGTATAGCAAAGTCACTCTGCCTATTTTTGTCCCCCATTCCCCAGAAATGTTTAAAAATATCTTGCCTCTCAGGTTCTCCAACTTTTGCGTTGCACTTATATCTGCATGTCATGCAATCCTTGGGTTTTACTGCTCTGGCTGGCACTGAATTCTTGTTTCTGTCCATGTAGCTCAGGCCAGCATTTCTTAAGCGTTTGCGTTGATTCCTTTGCCAGCTGTCAGGTTCCCTTTTCCTCTTTCTCCCTCGTTGCTGCTCAACACCATCCTAGCTCCTCTCTGGCTTCCTCCCTAGTTACTACCACCTCACTGGACTCTGGCACATCCCTGAGCACTTCATCTGCACTTACAGCTGCATCAACTTCTGCCTCAACTTGAGAATCTTCTGACTGTTCCTGACCTATAATAATTAGGTAGCCCCATGAATTATTATTTACAATCTCAAATCATCAGCTTTTCCCACTCACTTATAGAACATAATAGTGAGAATAACCTTTCTAATAAAAATAGAGAATAACCTTTCATCAATTTAATTTGAATACTGTATCTTTTTTTAAAGTTTTTTTTTGTAATTCTTCAGTTGAAGTTTTTGTACTATATCTTATACATTTTATAGCCTGTGTGTGTGTGTGTGTGTGTGTGTGTGTAAGTGTGTGTGTGTGTGTTTGTCCTCCTCCCTGTCACTGTCCTCTGAAGTGGAGCCCCGTACTGGGAGCTCCTCACTGTCCTCTAGAGTGGAGCCCCCTACCGGGAGCACCCACTGTCCCCTGGAGTGGATCCCCCTCCAGGGAACCCCTCTGCTGGGAGCCCACCATTGTCCTTGGGGGCAGAGCCCCTTAATGGGAGCTCCACACTGTTCTCAGGAGCCAAGCCCCCTCCTGGTAGCCCCTCTGCGGGGAACCCCTTGCTGTCCTTGGAGGCAGGGCCCCTTAACAGGAGCCCCTCTCTGTCCTCAGAGGTCCTTCCACGGACCCCACAGGAGCTTATGGGAAGCAGTTCTCACGGGTTGTTAAGACCAGAATAAACCCCGTTTTTGACTCGTGCCTCCGCCATTCCTTGAGGGTGCTATAGGAAGTGTGAGGTTTTTCTGACATCCTGAACATCTCATGTTTCAGCCCAACAGATACCCATCAGACCAGAGTAGGATTACACTTCTCACCTCCCTTCTCACTGGGCAGGCAGCAGAGTGGGCTATGGCTGTCTTGAGATCCGGTAGTGAAGTGGCTTTTTCCTATCCGGAATTCACGCGACAACTCAAGGCGGCATTCCAACATCCTGAGCGAAATGGATTCAAAACTTTATCATCTGCGACAGGGCAATTGCCCTGTCAGTAAATACACCACTGAGTTCCGAACACTTGCAGTCCAGTCAAAATGGGGCACTTGGCACTGCCTTCTACGAGGGTCTCTCATCGCATTTTAAAAATTAATTGGCCGGACGCGAGTTCCCAGAGACATTATAGAGCACTATTTAACTCCGCCTACAAGTGGACCTTCGCCTCACCTCACTCCACAAGGCGGCTCCCCAGACTCGGTTCTTCGAATCTTCTCCGATTCCCAGCGCTTCAACTTCATCTACTTCAGCCTCCAGACCGCCACTTGACTCAGAAGCCCACTCTACGGGAGCCGTGGAACCCATGCAGTTAGGGCGCACCATCCTGTCAGAGGCGGAAAAGGAGCGTTGTTATCGCAAAGGCCTCTGTGCCTACTGCACCTCCCCCAATCACCACCGAGGCATCTGCCCTCTCCGCTCGGGAAACGGTCAGATCAGGTGAATAGGGGGAAGAACTCACCTGGTCCGCTGGCTGCCACCTCCTGCCTACTGACCATTTCTCGCCTCATAATACAGGTAAGTCTCCTTCTGGGCCACCAACAGATCATGACGACTACTTTCATTGACTCAGGGGCAGCTGGGAACTTTAGCAATCAGGCCTATGCTGCCCAGTTGGGGATTAACCTTGAGGTGTTATCTCGGCCTGTTAACATCACCGCCGTTGACGGTCGGCCCCTTTCCAACAGTCTCATCACTCGACGCACTCAAAACCTCACCATGAGCATCAACAAACACACTGAAGAACTCCAATTCTTTGTCACTCACCTCTCATCACCTCCTCTCATGTTAGGACACCCCTGGCTCATCAAGTACAACCCCATCATTTCCTGGACCCGTCACAAAAAAATGTTCTTCAGTGGGGGCCCACCAGTCAAGAGCTCTGCCTCCAGATGAAGGTTGAGACGTGCTCAGGGGAGTCTGAGGCCCCCAACATCGACCTGAAGACCATTCCCATCCCATGCCGTGACCTGACAGGGATCTTTAGCAAAACCCTGGTTATGCCGTTTGGTCTTTGTAACAGTCTGGCTGCCTTTCAGCAATTCATTAATGACGTCCTCCGTGACATGCTGGGTAGGTGGTGTCTCGACTGGACCATGGAGGAGCACAGCCAGCATGTCAGGCCATGGATGACCAGAAATTGGAGGCTGTGCGTTCTTGGCCCCTACCCATGACGCTTAAACAGCTGCAATGTTTTCTGGGGTTCGCTAACTTCTATCTGTGATTTATCCAGGGCTTCAGAACAACTACAGCACCTCTCACTGCCCTCACCAAGCCATCTCCTGGACCCTTCACTCTCTCTCCTTAAGCCATCCAAGCCTTCTAGAAACTCTGTCATCAGTTCACCTCTGCTCCCATCCTCCTACATCCAAATCCGACCAAACCATTCGTTGTTTAGGTGGATGCATCCGATGTGGGCATAGGAGCTGTCCTCTCACAGCAAGGTCCAGACCACAAACTGCATCTCTGCAGTTTCTTTTCTAGAAAATTTAACCACACACAGCAACGCTACGGGGTAGGGGACAGAGAGTTGTTGGCCATCAAGTGGGCTCTAGAAGAATTGTGTCACTGGCTCCAGGGCGGCGCTGACTCATTCACGGTCTGGACGGACCACCAGAACCTCATCATGATCCGCGAGGCCAAACAACTCAACCCCAGGCAGGCTCGGTGGGTATTGTTCTTTGAACAGTTAAATTTCCACCTGTCATACTGTCCGGGGTCCAAGAACACCAAAGCTGACGCGCACTCTCGCAAGTAACAGGCAGACAGTCCCTGGATGGACGCCACGCCTGTCCTGCTACCTCATCTTTGGAAGCTAGAGTCTGCCTGGGACATACCTTGCCTTACCATACACCGTTCGGGACTCAGACACAGTCTCAGTTTTTAAATCCAGGCTGAAAACACACCTGTTTAGTCATGCTTTCTGTA